>PVKN010000225.1:0-93703 GCA_004027915.1 Capromys pilorides | reverse complement strand
TCTAAAAGGTTTGCCCTCACTGTCTAGGGTACTGGTCTGGCAGCTGTACCTAAGACTGTATTTGAATATGCTTAGAAGCGGTTCTAGGACCTACCCAGGGAGCTAGGAGGAAGGAAGGATATTTGAGAGCACTTATTATGATCTACAATAACTTGGTGAGAAGTTTGGTCTCTGGTCTAATGATCAAGAAATTGGGAGATTTGTCTGGCCATAGGTAGTACAGAAACATCAGTCCTGTTTTTGCAACTTGATGGCAAATTTCTCATTTCCAAATAGTGCTGATGCCACCTTACAGGTCTACGAGACACCTACTATATGTGAAGTGCTGAGTGAGGCCTGTGGTGCTAACGCCTCCCCAAAGCATCAAATGGAAGAAGTCAGAAACAGTTCAAGAGTCCTCACTAGAATCTCCACCTCATGTCGAACCAATGCTCGGCTCCTCTACAGATCCACCCGCCTGGGCCAGCCGGTTAATACGCCTCCCAGTTTTCCAGCATTTCTTTCTGTCCTTCAGAGCTTTCTGCCATTTAATGAATGCCTCTTAAGGGATCCTGGGGAACTGGTGGGCAGTCTGCAAAAACAAGAAACCCTTTGACATGACCCCCTCTTGCTTTGAGGAGAACCGGTGGTCTTCAAAGTGTAAGGCTGGTTTCTCTTTTCCCCAATGTAAATTCAGTAGTCACTTATAGATAATGATGCCCTTTAATCTACTCTGACTGACACAGTCCCAAAGCAACAGAGCCCACCAACTAAGCTACTGTGTTCAGGAAAGAGGCCGGAAGGCTGAAAGCAGACCACCCCTATATGTGGCCCACGTGTGCCAACAGACTCCTCCAGGAGCCTCCTGCTATCTGCTCTATCTGGGCAGTAATCACAGAAAACAGACTCTTGAGTGAAAAAGAGAAACCTGCCACAAAGAAAGGTTAGAAAGATAAGAGGCTGTCTTAGCAGATCTTAAATTGCATCTTTAAGGGAATCCCAAGTCGGTGAATGGTGGATGGAATGGACTTGACCTGACAGTCTCCTCCTCTACAGCAACCAAGGAAGGGAAGATATCCTGATAGGCTTTGGCCAGAGGGTAATGATCAGAATCTGTTTCATCTCAGAGAACTAAATCTTCTATAGGGCCATCCTGCTAGACTCCAGAGAGATTTGCAACAGTGGGATGGATGCTGCCTTTGTGCAGAGCAGCAAGGCCACACTATAGGCACATGTGATGGGAAACACTGGGGCTTCTCCTGACTACTCGAAGGAAGCCACAAAGGCCAGGAGCCAAGTGAGGTGTCGCGTGCCTCCAACATGAGCAGCCAGTCCTCTTCTGTTAGAGGCAAAGGTGTAATAAGCTTGTGGAACTGATGTGGCTGGCTGCCTCCTCCTATCCCTGTAGGAAGAAGCCTACTGGGAGGTCTTCTAGCTTGGTCCCCAGTTCTACATAACTGGGTAAGGAGAGCTTGTAAGAGGACACATGAAGAACTTTAATGTGACCCCAGGAATTTCTGGGGAACAGTCTAAGGCCAAACTCAAGCTCTGAGAAGGTCTCATGGTCACAGGCTGAAAGCTGCTGCACCCCTTGGAGAAGTCTACAGCAGCATGAGCTTCTAGATGGAAGGCTAGAGCATCTAGATTCTTGAGGGAGGGGAGCACTGGGTTTGCCTTGGGTACAAAAGGGCGCCCAACTAGGTTCCAAGGGGCAGGGCTTGGAGCACAGTGGCAACAGGGACAATGGACAGTGAAAAACTGGAAGCTGAGAAGAGGGAGTCATGCTGCCAAACTGAGAACACAAAACACACGTGGAGGTGATCCATGGGAATGGGGGTGGGGTACAACTCCTTTATAGTTTTGGCAGAGAAAATCAGCATTAGATACTTTTGGAGCCAAGGCAGTAATAACACGTGCTAGCAGTTTTGTTGTACGCAGCTGAATTAGATAGAAACATTATAGGCAATCAGAGAGGGCCAGGCCCTCAAGGATAATATGGAAGACAAGGTGACTTTGCAACTTTGGAAGAGACAGACACACCCTGCTGTGGGCCAGACCTCCAGAGAACAGTAAACAAATACAGCCACATACTTCCCTAAGGATGGGCATCAGGACTGATATTCTCAATAGGTATCACTCACCTTGAAAGCGCCCAAGTGAGTCACTAACCCACCCCCAACAGGAAGGGAACCTGTCCCATATTCATGTCGGCTTGCTAGGCTTGCTATGTGACTAGTTTTCTCATTTGGTACTGGATTTAATCAATTTTACTTGAGCAATGGTGCTTGTACTCCCAGTGGCTGACCACAGTTTTGTCCCACCTCATGCCCACCTAAGTGAGTTCCCATGATCTCCACCAGCTTAGACCTGCCTCATTACATGGTTTTCTTCTATAAAAGTCCCTCGAAGAGACAGCTTCCCGGGGAAAATCACCTTGGGCCCCCCTTCTGTCCCTCTCTTGGATAGAAGCTTTCTTTTCCCCCAGTAAATCTATTCTGCTCATAGCCTCACTTTGTTCCTAAAATTCATTCTTTTGTTTTAAAGAACACAAACTTGTTCCAGGTACCTTTCAGGTTGGGAGCTTCATTTCCCCTATATCAGTTTTGCACAAGGAAAGGTTTTCTTACCCCTCACCTTGGCCTTTCCTTGCATTGTTCCTAGAGAAACTGTCAGCAGCTGTGGAGTTTTCAAGGAGAGGACGATGGTAGAGAGGATAAGGAGGTGACTGTAAGCTGGGGAAGCTGCACGGGTGACCACACACCTCCACCCTGCTTCCAGCTTCTGGAAGCTTCACACTCTGGCTGCAGAGTGAAGGAGCTTAATTTCAGTGGTGTTCATTTTCCATTGTTAAACCAAAGTGGATATTTTAATTACTGCATTGGGACTGTTGTCTCAACTAAAAGTAATAAAAGGAGTATTTATTTACTTAAACTATTCTAAGAATCACAGGGCCTGCCCAAAACTGCATCCAAGGCGTAAAGAACAACAGCTTAGCAAACTGAGGGGTCGATTTTTTTTTTTTTTTTTTTGTATTCTACAAAATCTCATTCTTTTAGCTTAGTAATACAAGCTGCCAGTAGGTGGTAATTGGATGACCATTTACCATTTCAAGGTGGAGTTTAGAAAAGTATAGCATACTTCATGCGAATTCATGAATACTATTTAGGACAAACCTAAACTGGTTAATTTTTAGAGTAAGTCCATTAAGAATAGCAATTAATAGTCCAGGTCCAGATGGGTATGAATTTGGATTGTAGTGACTGAAAATTAGAAGCTGATACCTAAAAGTAGCATGGAGTAGGACTGGGGAAGGAGACACCAGCCACATCTGACACGTAAGGGCACAAAGGACAGGAACATCCTGTCATTTCACCAAGCCTGGTAGTCACAACACCACAGCAGGGCCCCAGGCAAAGGTAAACTTGGCCACAAGCCGTGTGCTTTATCAGGAGGGTAAGCTGATGCCTCAGTGTCCTAAGGCCTGGAAAGCAGTCACCAGGACCACTCGACACTCACTCAGCTCAAGTTCCCAGCACCCACTCCCTCCCCCCAATTAAAGAGGACCAGGACTGCTGGTAGGAACTCGGCAGACCCCTTGTCTCAAGGCTAGGCCACTGCGGCCCTCTTTCTTATCTACAGATTCCCCAGACTTCCGGCTGAAGCTCATCTCCACCTGAAAATTTTCAGCCCAGCTGCAGCATCGACATCCACACATCCCACCTTAGATCCACGATTAATTTCAGTAATAACCATGGGATGGAATGAGTAATAATCATGATCAGGAGAGAAATGCAGTGAATCTTTTTCAACTTGGACTATATAATCACATAAACAAAGAATTAAAAGCAGTAACAATATTATATATAAAATTAAAAAGTAGATTAATAACTTTCATCATTTAAACGCAGTTCTTTGTAAAAAGGGAACAAAGAACCCATATCCTTCTGCCTTGTCTATGTTGATCTCTCATAGCAGAGAGTAAAGAACAGTATTACATTTTCTGTTTTCCAGTGTTAACTGTATATCTGTCAGTGGCTCCACCAAAATTAATACATTTTATATATTCACATCAACGGACAGCACTGGTGGATCTGTCAACCTGTCTTTACTAACAGTTTATTTCAAAAAGTTTCTTTCAAATGAAGTATACAAATCAGTCACAACACGAGTGACAGCATATACATCAATCCTGTTTATTTCTGCATGCTGGGATGAAAAGTAATTGCTTAAGGCTTCCAACTCTTCACATGTAATTACCCTACAACTTGGGAAGAGACTCAAAAAATAATCTATCCCTAAAGTTAGTTACATCTGGCAGCCCCACAGAGCACACCTTGTGGGCTGTCTTCACATAGGAATCCAGGAGGGGGAATGAAGGTGAAAGCCCACTGTACTGGGAATCAACAAGGGAAATTAGGAGTGGGAGCCAGGCCTCCTTCTGCAGGGCAGGACACGTCTTTGTTTCATTGTAAAGAGAAGGGGGAACCCCACCGGCCTCACCCTCCTGCCAGTGCCTCACAGCATAAGCAAAATGGCAGCATGACCTGAAAGAGGCACAGGCGTCAGGTATTTACACTCCACCAGGCATGCACATGCTTCTTGGATCCTTTAGAGGCAGCAGGTGGGGTGGGGTGCCAAGACTGGCTCCACTCATTTGACTCTGGATTACATAAAACACAGACCAAGACATGGCAATATGGAGATACAGCAACCTGCAGTCTGGGACTGAAAAAGTTTTCAATTAAGTGTTTAATTTACTGTAAAAGAATTAACCCTGTAAGTCTAGAGCAGTACTTGAAGGTGTTCCTCTTGTTGGAGCCCTAATTAATAATAAGCAGCACCTCTTTGGGGATACCAGGATGGTCACAGACTCAGGCAGGTCGCAAACATGTCCTCTGGTTGCAGATCATGAGCACAAAGCCTGCTTACGAGGAAGAGGTTCCAAATGAGACCTCATTCAATGTGCCAGCAAGCTCTGTCATAATGACTGTGCTCACAGTAGAGGCTTAGTGGTTCGTAGCAGAATGGAAGGCAATGTCTGGGTGGTACAGTAAGGAAAGGCAGAAGGCAGGAGTCAGTGTGGCCGTATACATACAGCCGTGGCACACGTGGGCCTGTCCCCACGCCCACGTAGGACTGTTATGATCAGCCCTTTCTGGGGGCTTCTATTGACCTGTCTGTAACTTAGCAGGCAATTGGTTTCAAAGCTGAAGCAATCTGAGTTTTTATACTAGCTCTGTGACTATCTTCTTATGGGATTGGGGTAAGTACCCAAGCTTCAGTTTTCTTATCTATAAAAGTAGAGATTGTTAACACTGCTTGTTATGTTAAGGGGGTGTTCACAGAAACTAAGCAATTTCTACAAGTACTGTGGGGCAACGTTCTCTCTTTCCTTTCTCTCACGCACACTCTCCCAAGAGGCAGCTAGCAGAGCTCAGCCAACACCCCGTTACGGTTGACACAGGGCAGGCCACTGAGCCCAGCAGGAGCCAAGGCCCTGCCCTCACCACAGCACCTTCTGTGCTCCGTGCTGGGTCACATTCACTGCACCCCACAGCCATGCCGAGTTACTGGTTTCAAGCCTGAAAGCAGAAGCGTGCACCTGTTGTGTTTCCTCTCTGAGGCCCTCTTCCCCAGGGCAGGCCATGTGCATCCGGGCTGCAGCCTCATGATGATGGATGTGTCAGCTGGTAATAATAATGTGTAGAATCGCTGCCCTCAGAATACCGTGTCAACAGTCCTTATTGTAGGCTGGGACCTGGCGTATGACAAACCAGGCCACTTAAAACACAAATCTCTCTCAGGCTCCTTCCTTCCCTGTTCCATTAAAAATAGGAATTACCTTCCAAATCCCAGGCACACCCTGTCTTACTGAGGTGTCCGTATGGAGATGCTCATCGAGCACAGCCCTGAGAGTGCCCTTCGGAAGACAGCTGATAAGCAGCCTTCACGGGAGGCTGATTGCAAGAGGGAAGCTATAAATACCCCTCCCCCTCGTGTCTCAAAATGAATCACACATCTCTCAACACTGCCTTGCTTTAGTCCTGATTTCCTGAAATCATCAAGATAGCAGAATAAAAGTAATCAGCTTAATTAGAGTGCATTCCAATCCAAAATGCCATCAATAAATATACTTAGAAAGGAAAAGCAGCTAAAGGGTCTTAATTTAGAAGCAGCGGTTTGAAAACTGGCACAACTGAAATATACTAGAAAAGCGAAGCTGAGGTCTCACCGTTGTCAGTCATTCTGCAAAAGCTCTCCGAATTTCACACCCTACCCATCTCCTCTGGTTCTCTGGTACCACATGAGCGCTGCTCCAACACCAGGGCCACCCAAACGTGTCTAGGGAGGGACCGGCAGATGGCTGCTACATCTGCAGTCAGGAAATAGAGCTTTCAGGCTCAGTGCTACCCTGTGCTCTTGGAAAGTGGTTTAACCCACCTACCCCAGATTCTTTAAGTTATTATCATCCTGTCTTTGGGGGAGCCTGAGAATACCACAGCAGATGGCAAGGACAGAGGAGAAAGTCTAGACTTTCTCCTTTGCTCCATGTCCATAGCTGTTATGGACTGGGTCTCCCTAAAATACATATGGAAATCCTAAACCCAATGGAAATCAAACCTTGCTGGATGGGATTAATGACTTTGTAAAAAGAGATCAGAGATATGGTATGCTTGCTTTCTTTCTTTCCCATGAGGAACTGGGTTGCTTACAATGTAAAAGCCCTTACCAGGAAAGACCCAATCATGTTAGCACCCTGATTGTGGATTTCTGGTCTGCAGAACTGTGAGATTTCTTTGCTATTTATATAAGCCACCTGGCCTTTGGGACTTTGTGACAGCAGCTGGAGTTGTTTAATCTAACGAATAACTGTTTCCAGTTTGGACTCAAAAGGTGCTCTACTGCTATCTGATACCACCCTGTCACCACCCCCCAGGGACCCCTTTTGGAGAGCTCTTGGCAGCCCCTTATTCTTGACACTTCCCTCAAGTAGATCCTGTCACCTGAACTTTCTCAGTACTCTGCTGCTTCCAGGGAATGGGTCTCTGATTTTCTGGTCACTGCTGTCTCCCACCTTGTTAAACACTGCTTGAGAGGGGAAGGAAAGGGAAGGGAGGGGAGGGGAGGGGAGAGTCTGCTGCTTTCTGTTAGCTGATTCCAAGCTTGGTGAGGAAAGACCACAACACAGCCCCCTGTGAACATTAATCTATCAATCTGATCACTGGTCCGGCCCAGTGACCTGGTCAGAAATCCCTCTGTGGCCGCTAGACTGCATCATCAGCATCAGAAGTGACTCGGTACACACCTGCCAAGGACAGTCGGATGTGTAAGAAACAAAGACCTTGAGGTTTTGAAACAAGACAAGGAATAAATGTTTATCCAGTGAGAAAAATCACACAGAGGTGGGAAACTGTCCACTCCAGTGGACACCAGGGCCCAAATAACATGACATTTCAAAGGAAAACCGCAACAATTATTTTAGCAAAACCCAAAGGCCACTCTATTTTACTTAGATTTTCCTAGCAGGGAAGATAGTAGGTGTCCACATATTAAAATGCACACCATGTTATTTAAGTTTGTGTTCACTGATAGCCCAGACAGCTTCACGCAAATGCTAGGAGCAGGGGCAAGGTACAGTGCTGAGAAGTTCTACGTTTAAAATAATAGTGTTCTTTCATGTGATTCAAAGACAATTTAATTTCTACAAAAGAAAGCTCCTAAACTGAAATAAAAATGTCTTTCTACATTGTCTGATTTCAAAGTTAACTGACACTGAACTTTTCTTTTGGTGTTTGGCCTATTTGGGGAGTAGCAGTCTACATAGGAGCATCCCAGAGACTAAGACATAAAGTCCAAAATGGGATGCACTAGATGATTCCCTCAGATGCAAGGAAATGTTCTCCATAGTTCTCATCATTTCAATAATGAGCCCGACATGGTGCTAAAGCATTCTGACCAATTCACGAACATCCATATATTAGGAAGTTGTGCTTCACATTTTCTTCATTGGCATGGCTAGAGCTACCAAAAAAGAAACTAAAGATCAAGCGGCAACATGGAGTCCTGAATAGAAGCTTGCAAATTACCACCAGCCCACAATGAAGCCGCCAAGTCATGTTCTGTTGGTATAAATTTCTCCCTGTAGAAGTGGCTGGAAAATCTGATGAAAGCCCACCACACGTTCCCTGTTCTGATTGTCTACCATTCTCAGTTTAGAAAGAGTAATTCCAAGTGGGGAACACAAAGGTGTGTGGCAGAATGGAAAAGGAAGCCCGAGCAACTTCATTACAGAGGTTCAAAAGAGGTGGCATTTGGCTTCCTCTGACTTTAGCAGAATTTTTGACCTCAAAGTTACATAGTCTTCAAGAGCCACATACCCTACTCAGGCAAAAACATGAATACTCTAAATTTATTACAGGAACAGCTTGCCATAACCCACATTAGTTCTGATTCCAAATTTGTTCAGGTCACCTTCACACCCCATTAGCTCAGGTACCCACCAAGCCATTAGACGCCATATGTGCCTGCCTGCAGGCCTCAGGGTCTCTAGGAAAAAATTAATCACCGAGGCCGAATCTAGCTGGTTGTCTGATGGTTCAGCTGGTAGAACATATGGAGGCAGCAAAGAGGCTGAGGCTGTACTCAGAAAAATTAAAGGGAGAAAGCTTCCTTTCAAAACAGCAGCAACAGAGCTGGGAAGCAGAAGCTTCTAGGTCACTGCCGGCATTGTCCAGTTCTGATTTCTAGAACGACTTTTGAGATGGTCTCCAACTTACTTACTAGTCAATATGGCATCAACAAGAATACTGGCAACAGGATGAAAACATCAAATATGTTTAAATTAATTGAGCTTGGTCTGGGTTATAGTTCAGCAGGACAAGCACTTGCCTAGCAAGCTCAAGGTCCTGAGTTCAGTTTCTCATACAAAAAAAAAATTAAGTGAGTTCATAAAGATCCTTATGCCATCACTAGCAGGTACTAACAGATGAGTGTATGCACTGATCCCTACTGAGTGCTAAGATTACGAAAAGCAGAGATGGGCATGGTAGCCCACACCTGTAACCCTAGCACTTGGAAGGTTAAGGCAGGAGGATTGCTGTGAGTTTGAGACCTTGTCTCAAAAAACAAAACAAACCATACTAAACAAAACAGCAACTGGGCATAGTGGCATACAGCTGTAACCCCAGCACTCTGTAACACTAAGGCAGGAGGATTACCAGCTTGAGTTTAGCCTGGACAACTGAGCATATTAGTGAGACCCTGTCTCAAAGTAAAAAAGAGGCTGAGGATCTAGCTCAGTGTTAGCAGGCACTCGTTCAGTCCTCTCTCCTCCACTTAAGAGAGGGGCTCAGGGAGAGTGAAACTTGAAGAGAAAGCGAGAGAAACTGAGAGGGCAGCCAAGAGAACCAACTAGATATGTACTTGTAGATTTTAATACGAAGTAGTCTTGCAAAAATTAACCCTAAATTTGATCAAGCAGCTACATCCTATCTACCAATTTCAGAAAATGCAGCAGGGAGAGAAAAATGGCAAAGCACATCAGGGATACGTGATTCTAAAGTTCAGGCTGTGGGCAGCTCTGCGGGGTAAATAACCTAGTTAGTATCAACAAATGAACCTCTATGAAAAGTGACTCAAGGTGCAGATCCAATCATACCATGTGGATCTCCTTCGCATGCTGATCTGAAGAAAAAGTTTTGGACAATCTAAGAAATCTTTACACTAATTGCTGATTTACTATCAAGTTTAGTTGTGATAATTATACTGTGGCTTTTTAAAAAATACTGTTATATTTCAGATATGCATACCGAACAACTTCAGGATGAAAGAATAAGATGTCTTAGATTCGCTTCAAAATCCAAGGGGGGTGGGTACGAGAATAAAGATAAAGCATGGCTAACGGTGAGGTGAAAACTTACAAAACTGGGCGGCAGGTCCCTGTGGACTCATTTTGTTATTCTGTTATTACAAGTTTTTTGGGAAAAATTGAAAGAAGAGAGTTTGAGAAAATCTTTGAAAGCAGAAAAAATGAACTTTCTGTACTTGTCCCTGTTCTTTTTCTTCTTTTGGGGTGGGGGTGGCACCTTTGAGCTTCAGATGCCTCTGGCCTTGCATTTGGTTCTGTGGTCCATTTGTGCATCTTTTGTACCTCTCTAAAATCCAAGGCTCTGATCCCAGGAGGCCTAGGGGTGATGTGGAGTCTTGGCGGTGTCTCACCAGTGGGACCCCTGTTATCACAGAATTATGTGTCTAAGGCACCCTGACTCTCCCACCTGGGGCTGGGGCTTCCACCCCAGCTTGTTCCAGCTGGAGGGAGACACACATGGATATTTGACCACCCAAGCTCTGAGAGGCAACTTCCCCTGAAGCTCTGAGAAGGCAGCTGCCCCTCCACCTTTCTCTTCTTTCTTGCCCAGCTTCTGTGTTGTCCAGGCATGAGTTGGTGTAAGGTGTGAGCTCTGCTCTCAGCTTGCCACGCTTCCTCTCTGGAAGCCCCTGCAAGCCTCATGCTTTGGAGGGGGACTGGATCTCAGGGCACTACCCTCACTGTGGGTTGGGCCTCAGGGAGCTCCGAGCTGACCTGCTCTTCAGAAGTGCTCCCTCCCTGGCACCGCCCCCTTTCTCTGCTTCCCAACTAGCTTGGCATGAACAGTGTTTCTCTGCCAGGCTCTTTCACCCACTAAGCTTTCTGTGTTGGAGCCAGTCGACTGTGGAGTACAAGTTCTGAAACTAGGAGTCAACAAAAATCTCTTCCCATAAGTCTTGGGTGTCAGGTACTTCAGAGCAATGAGGTGAAAGTGATGAAGACATTGCTGAGCAGAACTAGCAGAGACTGCCCAGCCTGGCTGCTGGGCCTGCGGCTTGACATGTGCTGAGCTCTCTACAAGATTCCAGCGACTCCTCACAGCCACCTTAGGAGAAACACAATGCTGCTTCCATGTTACGGAGCATCATCCTGAGGCCTAGGGTACAAAACGTGCCTAAAAGCACCCAGTAGGTCAGCTGGCAGAGCAAGAATTGGGACACAGCTTCCAACTGACATTTTATGAAATCCAGTGCCTGGGCCAGTGTGGTACAGAGAATGCATTACCTGTATCTTCTATCAGGATGAGTGTCTGCTGTATACTCTTACTGTAGTAATATTTGCGTTCTCTCTTTTTTATTTTTACCTCAACTTGTCCTTACCCTAACATGTCTCATACAGGCATACTTCCTAGACATACAACAATATCCTCCCCTCCTTTCTGTTCTGAACAGAATCTTACTTTTATTTAGACAGAAATAGTCTAGTTAAAAGTCCACCATTTCCCAGTCTCTATAGCAACCAAGAGTAAGTAAACCTTCATAACTCTCCTAAGAAAGTTCTTTAGAGTGGGCTGCCTTCCTGCCTTTTGTATCCTAAATAGACTGAGATGAGCCTGGAGCTCGTCTAAGGGCTGGCGCACTAGCGGCCACTTTGGATGAAGAAGTGAACTGGAGATGGGTGCAGTTAGCAAGACAGCAGAGCTGGAGCCAAAAACAGCCTGGGTCCTAACAGAGGCCACCAAGCAGCTCTGGTTTGCCTTTTTAAAGCGGCTGATAAAGGAAACCTTTGATTTATTTAAGAGAGATTTTTACAGCGTGTAATCTATTTGAATGCAGATCCTAACTTATTAACCCAAACACGGTCACATTTTGCCTTGTCAGTCGTTTCTGTACCCTATTTCATCACTTATTTGAAGGACATTCCTTGTCAGACTGCTGAGGTCATTTCCCATCAATAGTCCTGTTCATTTCCTAATTTGCTTCTGAGAGCTCTCTATAACCTGATACTTCACTGACTTTCCTTAGTCTGGCCACAAGCTCACTTGGCAAATTTAAAAATAACTCATCATTTTACTCTGGATCAGGACATTTACTCTGTCGCACTCTTGAGGACGTCTGTCATTGCACCACCGCGCTGCCAGGGTACCCTGAGATGGGATGGGGCTAATCGCAAGGTGCTGCCTGCCCCTTACAGCACGTCCAGGAGCCCACGCTGTTGATGAGCCCAGCCGCTGCTCTGCTCTCCAACGGGCTCCTTTGCAGCTCCTGCAATCACTGCGACCTCGCTGTGCGCGGGCAAAAACAACTGTTTATCTTCCTTCCAATCAGCATTCATCACAGTTTAATCTGTACTTTCTCTTCCCCCTGAGAACGCTCAATATTCATCTTCTATGGCTTTAAATCTTTCCCCAGTGTCACAGTGCCAATAATTTTTCATTTTCTTATTGTTGTACTCCATACATGTATTGATATAAATTTATAAATACTCAATTTTGTATTCGCACATTAAAAATAAAACACATATGTTTAGAACCTGATCATTTTAAGATTTATTTACTCGCCTGTCCTCAGGTTTGGGGGGGGGGCACTAAAAACAGCACTGTACTTACCTCCAGTTTGTCAACACTGGTGAGGGGTCACAATGCCCAGCCCAGCCCAGCTGATGTGAGGGTCCCAGGTCTCATCAGTTAACAACAGAGAGGGGCTTCTGATGGCACAGGAAGGATTAAATTTAATGACTTCAGAGCCACACTGCTTTTATTCCTCTTGGATTGAATACACCTTGTGCTAGAAGTGTGTTCTCCTGACACAACAGCTAACCTGAAATCCTTCATGCTTAGTCCCTGGCTCCTGGGGGCTGGCCAGCTGTTGGGGGACAGATTCTTTTGCTCAATACAGCTACTTAACTTTCAATAGTATTTGGAGAGAGGAACAAAGAAGAGAAACAGATGGGTGGGGGTGGGAAGCAAAGGAGGAAGAAGAGCAGGTTCCGAGGAAGCACAGGCAGAGGATGGCATCAGCTGAGCCGGCCTGCTGCATTGGGTCACATGGGCTGTTCCAGCATGCTAATATTCTGTAGCGTCAGTGACTGCAGGAGAATGTGAGGCTCACTCCCCACAGCTGTACGCAGCAAGCCTATACCCCTGCAGGTTATTTTACACCGTGAGGGCCTGTGCGCCCATAAACCGAAAGCTACAGACCATCCTGACCACCTCCTCCTGCGGTCTGTAATTTTGCAGTTTTTAAGGTTCTTCAGAAAGGCAGATATCACGATACAGCAAAACTGCACATCCACATGCATCCAGCTCCATGAGGGCGGGTGCCTGGAGTGTGGCTCAGGGCAGAGACCTTGCCAGCCTGTCCAAGGCCTTGGGCTCCACCCTGAGACCACAAAATACCAAAGCCCAAGGAAGTGAAAAAGTAACACTGGCACCAAAGTAAATTTGAGAAACTTAAAACAGCTTGCAAAAATCAACTAGGTATGGAGAATCAATCTGCCTTTTAAAAACAGATTTCTTACAAGTTTAACTCTACGCATGTTTTATGGTTCAGAGGAAAGGGGGGCTCGGTTCATAAACGTCAAAGGGTTGGCTGTAGCTGAACATGGGGATGAGAAAGAACCCCTGATGCAGGAGCCCTGAGAAGCACTTGGCCAGAGAGGACAGCAGGAAGGGAGGAGCAGGGCAGGGGGGAGCAGTTGGGGAGGGGGGTAGTGGGTCACAGCGGGGCAGCACATCATCTCAGGCATATAGCTGGGTCAGGGGCCTAAATTTTACTTTCCAAAGGCCAGAGGATAAAGCCTTGAGGTTCTGTGCTGGCAAGGCTCTGCTTTAGTCAGCTGTGCCAGATAGCAATAAACAAACAGGCACTGATGTGCCCCAGGGAAGTACAGGGACAGGAAGTGGGAATTTCACACCATCCCCACAGGGCTAACCATATCACTTTTCTCTTGACTCCTTCTCAACCATGTGGACATGTAAAAAGCATGCATTGCTCACCAGATATATAAAAACAGGTGCCAGGGCTGTGGGCTGAAGTTGTGCACCAGGTTTAGAGCTTTGGGACATGCTAGGGGTGAAACCGACCTGTTTTATCAGTGACAATGGAGTACTTGGCTACAAGTGGCCAAAGTTAGGTTCCTGTGGCAGATAAAACAGGCTGGACTGGCTAGCAGGGCGAAGAGGATTTCAAAAGTAATCTTTTAATGAAATACAACACAAAGACTACCTTAGTAATGCTACTTAATTTTTTCTTTGAATCCTTTTTTAAATTAGAGGTTTTCTGTTTTATAAGAAAAATAATTCATTAAATCATCTATCATTACTTAAGTAAACAAGGAAAAGTTCAACGCTGGTGACCATGTCATTATTGCATATACCATGGCAATTTTTATTTCTCCCCAATAGACAGTGTTACTCTGTGCTTTTTATTGAATGTAAAAGGGACAAGTAACAGACCATGGAAAATGAAAATAGATGCTGATATACTAGAAAGTTTATTTCAATCTTAACTATAATGCAATCACTTAAATTTCTTTGAACTTTCCCATAGATGTACAAACACTTGCAAAGCAAGAAAATGCCAGGTCAGCATTCTTGTGAATTTCTCCATTATTTTACTATGGTCTTGGCTACCCATAACTCGACATCTTAAGACAACAAAACCACACTTCCTAAATCCTAAAGCTTCAGTCCATTTCTGAAGAAGTGATGGCTCTAACTTTTCATATGCATAGTTCATTGTTTAAGGCGCAGCTCATGTTAAGTATGCCATGGCAACACAGTAATTCAGCATAATCAAGTTCAGTAAGAACCACAGCCAAGGCCTGAGGTCCAGCCAGCAGGACTTTGGGAGAGGAGGCTCCTGTGGAGACGCTTTCTTTTGCTCTCAATGCCCTAGCACAGATGTTACCTTCCCAATGGGAAAGTACAGGCTGCAAAGCTGCGGGTGTGCTCTCCCATAGGTTAAAATTGCTTACAATACCTAAGTCCCAACCCTGCCCGCTATCCTAGCCTCCAAATCCCTTTGGAGATCCACTCATTTGTATCTATTTTTGATGAAGTCCTCAATAGTTGTGGTAACACTATCTATGGGCCAGGGTTGTAGCTCAGTGGTACAGTGACTGCTAAGCATGTATCAGGCTCTAGATTTGATTCCTAGTACCGTACAAACAAAATGTCAAAAACAAAACCAAATTACACTTTAAAGAAGGAAGCACGGCAGCATGAATCTTTCCCTTTAGACATAAGAAGTTTCCAAAACAGTGGGCTGTCAATCTTTTGCTGTAAACTGTAAAGGTCTGGGAAACTCTAACTGCAAGCAGCAACTGCTCACCTACTTGCTCTGGGGCTGGGCTAGGATTTTAACTGCTCACCAGATTAACTCCAGGAAGAGCCATGGGCCTGGGGCGACACTGTAGGTCTAGCATAAAGGAAGAGGCAGGCTCCTAAAGACACTTCTAAATCCCCCAAAACCAAATACGCTTCACATAACTAGGACATATCAAGAAAATAACTTTTATTTCAAATTTTTTGAACCATTAGAATCCATGTATGTTCATCCTTACGTTTAAGAAGTAGATAAAAATCAACTTTTCAAGAACTGCAAATTGAAGTGACAGAACAAACCCGTAGAAGGCAAGTCTGCAAAGGCTAACTACACAGTCTGAAGCAGCTAGGACTAAGGTGTATATTTGAGAGCCGGGACTGGATTTCAGAGAACCTGTCTGTGTTTCTGTGGAAAGCAGAAAGCTAACTTTTTCCTGACATTTACCCAGGTACCTGGAATTACGATTCTAAATAGTCATTATCTAGCCAATGCCATGAACTCAGTCTTCCCACGATTCATGAGAGTGTTCGGAATTCATTTCCACAAGAAATAACAGAGACTTTTCTATTTAGTTGTTTCTTTACTGGAGCTTAGAGGGGGAGTGTTGAGGTACATGGGAGGAAGGGCAATTTCTACTATTCTGTTTCCTTAGCTTGCTCTACTGATGGATGACCCTTGCTACACTATGTTTACCAGATAGTTTACTAAAATAGACTGCCCAAGTAAAATACAAGATTCCTGAAGGAAAACTTACAACATATCCAGTTATGTACTACCACACCTTATCACAATGGTACAGAGTATGCATGCACTTTGATTTTTTTTTTTTTTTTTTTGGTAGTACAGGGGATCGAATTCAGGACCTTGCACTTCTGAGGCAGGTGCTTATGCCACTGAACTACTTCCCCGGCCCCTGCATGTACTTTGAATGAATGAAACAAAGTTCCTGCCCTCTGGAAAGTTATAAAAGGAACATAGCTGCTTGGCTGTTGTAAAACATAAGCAGGACACATGAACACGGCAAAATCTGCCCACCTACATTATAGTGACAGTAAAGTCTACAAATAAGGGCTTCCACTGCACTACAGTAGTATGTTTTATGCTCTTTCCCATGAGATCTTCCTTTCAAACTTGCCAGGTAGAGGCAGGAAGTCAAAGCTCAGGGAAGACATGGAGTTTGTCCCAGGCCACAATGCTGAGTGATGAGGAGGAGGCAGGGCTCTAACCTGAACACACTCTTCTCAACTACTCTCTCTGCAACAATGCAGGGCAGAAAGATGTATCTGCTTATTAATGGCACACAGCTAAGCCCAGATGAAAAGGAATGCTGATCTTGAAAAGGCTAGCTTTCATGATGAAAATGTCATGTATTAATAGATAATCACTACCGATTATTGCGCATTTACTATTATACCATGTACATAATTCTACTTTATGCCTTTCAAAAACATGGGAGATGAGTAATAGTATATTTGATTAGCAGATGAATTTCACAAAAGCTGGCAAGGGAGTGGCAAGGATGGGAAAGCCCAACCACAAAATGATCTCCCAATCCCTTTTGTATGCTACACTACCTTGAATGAGACTGATATGATTTGTCCTCCAAAAGTTCATGTGCTGGAAGCTTTGTCCCCAGTGTGGTAATGCTGAGAGGTGGTAGTGCTATGAGGAGACAGGCCCCAGTGGAAGGTGGCCAGATCATGGGGGACGCTGCTTTGCAAAGGGATTAGTATCATTCTTCTGAGACTCCCGTTGTTTTCATGAAGGTCGGTTGCCATAGGAATAAGCCTGGTCCTCCCAGTCTCTCTGGCTTCCTATTCCTCCTGTAGTCTCTCCAGCATGCACTCCCTGGTTGCGATGTTATTCACCATAAGACCTTCACCACAAGCTGGCAATGCCATGCTCCTGGAGCTCCAGAGCTGTGAGCTAAAGAAAGAGCTCTTTCTTACAGATTACCTAGCCTCAGGTCTTTTGTTACAGAAACAGAACACAGACAGGTACAGACACTGCCCTTACCTTAAAGAAAGGAAGCTTTCAGCAAACCTTTCTTAAGAGCTTACTATACACATTAGGCACTACATTAGGTATTTCTTAACATTTCCTTTCTCATTTGCAAAGTCTATGACTTTCGTATACTAGTCAATCTTGGGTTGACAAAGGTTGAAACATGGCCAAGGTCACGATGCAAGTGATACAGTCGAAACCAAGTGTAGAGGCCATGGCCCGATTGGTCTACCATAAAACAAGAACTAAGGTGCAAACTATTCTCCACCCTTTTTGTCAATGTAAAGTGCTGAGTTTTTAATCAACAGGGGTTGCAATAGATCTTATTCTCTAAGGATTGGCCCACCTACATCCAAGTGTTCATATTTTAGTCTCTGAAAATATTACTCTGCTATTTCCTGTGGCTAGCATGTGGATGGGCACTGGGGGTACAAACGTGAAACACGAGGTCTAGCCCAAGAGTGCTAATCCTATAAGAGGCAGTGCTAACCTATGGAACAACTTTCTCTGGACTTCCCAGTGCTGGCTGGCTGCTCCTGCATGTAGGCTTCCTGTGAGTAATTTAATCTCTGAGCTCCTTATCCAGCTGGGAAGGGAAGCCCTCGAAAGTTACAGATGTTTCCTCTCTAGGACAAGAAACTGCTTACACTGAGGTCTCCAACTGTTGCAAAGCGTGACTCAACCATTTCTTGGGTCACAGCCACAGTAAGGCTTCCTTCTCATTCTGTTCCTGAAGGGGCAAAACGAAGGCAATGTCTGATCCTGGAGACAAGGAGAAGGAGTAAGATAATACAAGGTTCAGAACAAATGCATGTGTTTCTGAAAGGCCCCAGGCAAAGAGTCCACAACCACTTCATCAGATCACTGCTAATTCATTATAGCAGTGCTAACAGTCCTAACAGAGGGAGAATGGAGAATTTATCTAAAAGGAGGACTTTATCTAAGGAAGAAAATAGGGAAGAGCTGGGGAGAGAAGAAAGAGCAAAGAGAAGCTGGGTGAAAGGGGGAGAAGGAAGAGAAAGCCAGAGGCAAAGAGGATTGAGGATGAATGAGGATTTAGGGTAGAAAGGACTAAGAAACTATCCTGTCTGACTACAACATAACTGCCCTGAGGTGCCAGGCACTGTACTGTGCCTCTTCTATAGAATCATCATCTGAAGTAATCCAGCTATCTGGGAGAGCTACATTCTATTATCATCCCTACTGTAGTTGAGAAAACACCAAGGCTTGCATTAGCCAAGCGTCAGATGAAAGAGCGCACAGTAAGCCTGTGGCAGAGCCCAAACTAATGCCTGTCTGCAAGCCTTTGCTCATAATTGCCATGCAGCCTGGGTCATGGGTTACACAGACACTTCTGTGACTGACACTGGTGGAAGTGAAACAGAAAAGTTACAGAAGCCAGGAACTTCTTCATGGACTCTGCCTCCTAGTTTCAACGGCTGGACCTCATGCATGCACACGGCTTCCACCACATGGTCCTCACCGCTCTCGGTCAGGGCTCAAGTGCTAGGATCCCCAGGCTGCAGAAGCTGCTTATAAACCAGACACAAAATCATTCTGGCCCTGTATTGGCCTTTTCAGTACCCTGTTGACTATGCTCTAGTGCCAGCTACAAAGGAAAAACATCTCCAAGGCCCAGATGCATTTTCAGAGAGCAATCAGAAAGGGTAAATCTGGAGCTGAGCATCAGTAAATGAATCCTGGCGTGCTTCCTTACCTTCTATGACAAGGCCGAGGGACCTGGTGTATCTGAGGGTTGAGAGAGGAGCGTTAGAAGGGGAGCTTGGGTGTGTGCAGCATGCAGTAGATAACATGTGGGTTATGGTAAAGGCTGTGCTTTAATTAACCTCTAACACAGATCACACATCTGGCGCTCTGCTGGAATGAGCCAGTTCTCTCTAAAGGGGGAAGCATTGGCCCTTCTGCCCCAGAAGATAGGAGCAGAGAGACAGGTGGAGGAATAGTGCCAATCATGAAAAAAGTTAGCAGTTTTGTTGGCAGGAGCCCTTTCCACAGCCTTCCACAAAGGAAAGCATTTGGTAAAGGCAGGAAACCAGGGCTTTGTCTCTATGCCTATGCTGTGTTTGTCCACTGACTTTGTTCTCTCTCCTTCTACTTTGAAGATGGATATTGTGACATCATTAAGACACTGAGACATGATTCCTCAAACTCACGAACTATTCCTCACATCTTCAATATCACATCCCCAACCTCCCATCTTTCCCTTTAGGGCTCAAAGTCACATGCCATGCTTCACCACTTGGTTTGTCATATGAAAGCTTCTGCCATTTGCCACCTCAGTATTTTTGGCTCTCCAAACTTCCAGAGAGTAGATGTGTCCTTTCAAGTCCTAATTTGCAAGCAAGTTTCTGAGAGCTGATTCTTGATGACAACAATAAATATAGTGAAAATCAATAGTCTTTAGTGTAAGGGTTTATGTCACTTATTTTGGAAATAAGGCAGCTAAGTATAGCCCATCTCAGTTTTACTGATTCTGCTTAAGAGATTGGATCCCATTCTGTATGGGATTCAAGTCCACATACAAAATTTTACACAAGATTTCCTCAAAATCTGTCCCCGGACAACACGAATATATTTTTGGACTCCTAGACAGAGGGGACGGGGGTAGGATGGGGGTAGGGGTGTGTGGAGGAGTAAGTGCAGCACTCCTAGCAGCCCAGTGAAATGGCTTTAGGACACGCTTCATTTCCAATCTTGACCACCCGAAGGACTCCGACTTCTGCCTGCCTCAGTTCTGCCAGGGAAAACCAGGGTCAACAGCAGTATTGACTTCATAGTTACTGGGAGGCCCTCACACGGCACAGAAGAGGCACTCAAATATTAACCATTATCATTATTTCCAAAGGAATTCAACCTAGTCAGACGCCGAATGAAGGAGGGAAGAAGTAAAGGCCTGACAGCTGTAAAAATTTCAGTGGGACAGGGATACCTCCAAGGCTCCCTAGAGTTCTGCTGTTCCTGGAGGCTAATCCAGGACCCTGGGTTTATTTCCAGCACAGATGGGCTTACCCTACACAGGGCTGCCCTCCCCCCACCCTAGATCTGATAAAATGGATATTGCATATATGATTTCTACCAAGTATAAAATTATACACAATTTTTATTTTAAAAGCACATACACTGATGCACCTAACAATATTTTCCACTGGTTTGTCACTTTCTCAATGTCACAACATTTTTTCAATAAAAAAGATTATTTCCAACAAGAGGCCCATGTTTTAAAGTCTCTCAATCTGTATTACTTCTGTGAAATTCCAACCACCTCTGTTTATGAAAGGCCTGCCTCAAGGTCTGAAAGACATGGCTCTGCACTGATGTAGCAGGTTCCCAAGGGTAAATAAATCCCTTAATTTCAGTTTCCACCAAAATTATTCAAGTACTCCAGTTGGCACAGGAAGCAACTCAAGCTGGTAGCCAGTCCACATGGATACTTCACTGACCTGCACTCTAAGGTAGTTGTAAACACCCGTAAACACCCACACAAAGATATCAGACCTCTCTCAATAACCCCAATGCTTACACCTGGCTTATGAATCCCATTCCCAGATTTTTTTTTTTTTTTTTTTTTTTTTGAGGGGGGTACCAGAAATACAACTCTAGACTTTGTGCTTGCCAGGCAGGCACTTATTCCATTTCCAGATGTATAAACTGTTTCTCCATGTCCATTTTAAAATAGCACTTTTTTTTTTTTTTAAGTAGTCAGAAAACTGTTTTCTTCTTGGTCATGACTGGCTAAGTTTCTGAATGTGGACATGCAGACCACAGGGAGCTCTCTCCAAGGCATCCTTTTCAGGTTTGCCTCAACTTCTAGCAGTGTCAAAGGGGAGTGGCCACTATTGGAGGGAGGAGGGGAAGCTCAGGCACCTTAGGGATTTTTATGCCTGAACTGAATCAAGAATCAATACATCTAAGTTCCTTTCCCTGCAGGAAGCCTTCTTTGAGCTGAGCATGTGGAAGTGCCCCTGGCAGTCTCCCATGTCTGGACCACACAGCCTCTGCAAGGCTAAGGTCCTAGAAGGGAAGGTGTGGGAATACACTTCACCCAGTTTTGCTGCGGTGACCAGAATCCCCATTCTGAGCTGGGTCCTGTCTCCTGCCTGGAACAACTGACTGCCTACCCATGAGATGTGCACAGGCCAATCTCCTCATGAAGCTGCTCTACTTTTATGGTTCCGAGTATGCCTAGAATTCTCATCCAAAGCATGGTTCCCTATCAACAGTGCTTTAATGATTGTTTTATCTACAGGAAAACATTATAATCAACTCAATTACCTCATTCTTATAAATCTGGGCCCAATCACATTCAGAAGGCCAGGCCTTTCAGAGTACAGTAAATTGAGACAGTACAGTTTCTCTTTTAAGAACAATCTTAACCCTTTCTTCACTTGGAATGATCTTGTACTACTTGTACTACAGGTTTCTGTGTGAGCCCTGTGACTTCTCAAGTTGCACTCCTCATGTGGATACTGAAGACCCTTTGGCACCCCTGGAGACGGTGTCTCCTCTGCCTCCATGGAGCTTGGCCTTTCCACAACTGGATTCATTCAATGAGTTCTGTTTACAGACAGCCCTGGCTTTTCTCTCTTTGCTCAGAGACAGCACTGTCTTTTCCCATCTTTCAACACTATTGCTCCCTTATCAGCTGCCAAACTGCTAAGGCTGAAAGAATAGTAAAAAGCCTCCAGGCAAATTACAACCACAACAGCTGTGTTTACTAAGAGCTGAGAATGAACTCATCCCAGCAATATTAGAGAAGGGGTGGCAATTTGGAACCTTCCAGAAGCACTCCACCTTGGGAATGGTCGCTGGCTGCCCAAGCCTCCTGCTTCTTAAGCCAGTTCTGGGTTTTGGAAGAGAGCTCTGTGGAACACCAGGGGCCTCTTTTCACTCACACCACTTTTATGTTTTCTTTTCACAGCAGCAATGATTTGCACTCTGCTGTTTTTCAATGTCTGAGGGCTGCTAGTCATGCTGATAGACTGGTGGTCCTTCTGAGGGGAACACCAACAAAGCTACTCTCCTTGGCCACCTTGACCAGGCCTAGAACCCAACCACCCATCATTCAAACCTCAGGACCCTTACAAGTGTTCTACCTAAAGTGCAAGTGTTACCGCAAAAGGAATGACAGACATCAAAAAGACTTAACACTCATCCACCTCATGCGGTGGGCTGCTTATCCTAAATGTCTAAGGTTTCATTTTATCACCCGGAGAGCTGGCACAGGCTTCATGACCTATGAGGATATGCTCTGTAGCTTCCAAAATCTGTACAAATTGTTACTTGAAGTCCAGAGTTAAAGGGCAAGTGTTCTTGAGGAGCATTATTAGAATCCATATCAGCAATCTGCATCCTTCAAGGGAATAACTAAGATGATTGACTATTGCCATGGCAACCATGAGGGCAGGTCCTTGGGGAAGTGGGGAGGCCATGTGCCTGATCAGCTGAGCAACAAACATGGGAACACGGGGTACAGCCTGGATACAATAAGGGCACAGTCGGGACCTCTATAGACTTCACTCAAGGGGAACAAATGATCACGATTTTTCTGATCTGGGAAAAGTAGAGTTCCCACCTAGCACCACATTTCTAAGATATGCTGATGCGGAACACTTGTTGAACATCTGGTCCCCCAGGTCCCTTCCCAGGAGACTGTGACCAGAAGATGCTGAGCAGGAGTGGTAGCATCCCTGGTGGCACCTGAGATCAGAAAAACTATTTTTGGTTTGTTTTTAAAATGCTCCCCGAAATTCTAAGGATGAATTCAAGATTCCCTGCCTTTCCTTGAAACATAGGCTGGAAATCTTACTGTGCCCCAAATCCGTGCTAATTGAGATCTACATGGGCTTCCTGCCTGGGTCTAGGACTATTAAGCCAGTGCTTGGAGGTCTAGCCACAAGAGGCTCTATCAGCTGGGTTCTAAGGCAGGCTTTGCACTCCCAGGTAGACATCTGGCACTTTATTGTATTAGAAAAGAGCAGCCAGAAAACAGGCTCTAAGTCCCAGATGCAGGGTGGGGTGCCGGACAGTTTTCCTACCCAGCCGAAGCCCCATCCATACCAAAGATGAACACTGGGTTTCGATCACAAGCTCCATGGCACAGATGCAGCCCTGGCAGCCTCCATCAGGGGTGGGCTGTCCACCGACAAGAGCTCATGGTGGCCCTGAGAGGAAAACACCCAAGACTACTCTGCAAATTTCAGGATGTGTGGTGCTTGCTGGAGCTGCAGAACAGAAGTGGGCTGCTCATTTTCCTTTTTACTCTACCTGATGCCTTAAAACTTCATAGATCTCCTAATATGCAGGTAGGCTGGATGGCTTGGTCCAGATGAGTTCTGTGATTTACCATTCTGAAGTGCTTTCTGGAACTCCACCCTCCTTAGAGGCATCCTGATTCCACTCAAAGCAGCTTTCTTGGTGTTAAGTGTGCAAATGCAAACATCCAACAGGTCATGGGGACTAAAGAAGGTGTCAGAAGGACCATCATTTTGGAGCCACTCAGTACCCACCCATGCAGTGGCACTAGAGTCATCCAGCTCTTGGGCATGTGAGACAGCAGAGTTCCACTTGTGGCTGCCCCACTGCGACAGTTTACATCTGTGTCCTGATGCTGCCAATCTGTGCCTAAACTCTGCCCCTACACAGTGTTCCCTTCTGGATCCCTCACTCCTTGCTACCCACACTGTAGCATGGAGTCTGTGGTTGCCAGGAACCTTACAATCCAGACAGCCCCACATCCCCCAGAATCAGTGAAACTTCTCAACCCAACAGCCTGTTCAGCCAATAGTGGCGCAGGCCAGTGGTTTCTCACATGGTCCAGCTCATTGTCAGATGGTACTGAGAGTTGTTTTACCTCTTCTGATATTGCTGGAAAGCTTGGCAAGCTCATGGGCAGCCTATTTTCTGTCCCTTTTCAGGTCATGCGGAGTAAATCTAATTCCTTACTACCTCCTCTTCAGATCTTTGCTCAGCTCCTGCAACCTCAATCAAGCCATTTCCCTTTTGATCAAACACACTAGTTTTTTCAGTTTGTCTTCATACACAATCAGGGCTCTGGTGCCTCCCTGCATGTTATTGCTTCCAATCTAAATTTGCCTAGATAATCTCATTAGTAGCAGGAAAACCTAACAAACATGAATACATGGCATTGTTCTAAGGGCTTTACATAATCATGAAGCACATTAACTACCAAAGAGAAATTCATGGTGATCTCATGATTATGTAACCTCATGCCACTGTGGCCATCTTGGTTAAGTACACTCTGGTGTGCGCCCAATGATGATATCACCTCGTGATGCATTTCTCAGAGTGCTTCCATGGAAAGTAAAGCACGCTCTACTTATGAACTCATGTCATATCAAGAAACCTGAAGTTGGTGCTACTACCATTCCTTTCTGCAGATGAGGGAACAGAGGAAGAAGGCAGCTAAGGGACCTAGCCAGTCAGTGCAGCAGCAGTTCAGCTGCAGGTAGGCTTACCAGTGGAGAGGTGGAAGGGCTGACTCCTGGACTCTTGGTGTGGACCGGCACAAGGCCTGCGATTCCCAAATGGACAGGGAATAGCTTTGTTTAAGGCCTCAGTTGAGAGTCCATGACCAATGCTTGACAGGCCCCACACTACTGACCCACATAAGCTTACTGTCCCTGAAGCCCTTAAATCTTGTTTATACTTGTGGCCCTAAACCACGGCAAGCCCATCCTCTCCACAGGCAGTTAGTTTTATAACTCTGGGCCTGGCCTGGCCCGGCCCAATTATTGTTCCCTGCCCCTCAGCTCCCTGTCTAACTCTGTCCTATTTCTGATGGCCCATAAAGTTGTCTTGTAGGCTATCTCCTCCTCGCCTTGCTCTTGAAAGAATTAGAGAAAGCCAAGGAGGAGTTCAGCTTATAAAATCATGGAACTCTGGGGAACTAAACAAAAGAACATCCAGTCCTCTGCTTCATTTTATAGACGAGGAAAGCGAGACTCAGAAGGCAAGGGGCTGCTCGGGGCAAGTAGCCAGCCAGCTCTGCAGCTAACATTAGAATCAGGATGCCACTTTCCCACCCTGGCTGCCTCCCACTGCTCCATCTTCAGGCTGAAATGGGTACTACAGGGAGATCATGTTCACCCTGCCTGCTAACAGGGAACCTTGGGAGCAGAAAGCTTGTGACCAAATGGAACAGACCATTAGGAAAAAGAGACAGGCAACTGTGCCTCATCTGCTGAGCTCCATTCACTCCTTTGAGGCGGCTCATCAAACACGGATGTGCTTAGTACAGGTATCACACAGGGTTAGATTACCACAGCATGCAGCCAGTGGTAGTCTGCGAAGTCTGTAAGTATCCTGCCTGGTAGCTTGGGAGGGATCTTTGTGCATTTCACCTCTCCTCTTTCTCCCTCTCCAGGCTGCTCCTGGAATTTGGGAAAAAGGCTCTAAAGTATCAGGGGCACTTCGTCTTGTGTCAGGCATGAATAGGGGGCATAGGTCCCTGTGGCTTGCTAAGAGGCTGCTCTTGAGGGAAGAATCTGTACAAGCATAGCTCCACTCCTTCTGCACCAAAATGCATCTCCTGCCAGCCTTTGGGCCACAAGAGAACATGTGGAAAGACCCTTGAACTCTTCCCTATCTCTGGTGAGTCCAGGGTTTCCGAGGAATGTAACTCACTGACAGCATTTCTGACCAACTTATCCTTCAAGGAACATAAAATGGTAGAATGCCTCTCACACTTTCTGGAGGGAATTAAACCAAGAGCTGTAATGACACATTTTCTGCAAATCAAAAAAACTAATTCCTACTTTGTCCTTTGAAAATATACTGCTTTGCCAAAGTGACATAAAGTGGGTCTAACTTTATCTGGTTTCTCTCTAACATTATCAGGTATGAAAGAAGTCTGGCTAAGGAGATTAAAGAGCAAACAGGATGACAAGGTTAAACCTACTTACAAAAAAAGTGTTCTTTTCAAGGATTTCAGTACGTTCGTTAATTACCAAGGACTTTCTTTGCTGGTTCATTAAAACAATGCACTAAGAGCAGTTAATTCCGACTATGAAATCAAATGGCATTCTCCACATGACTCCAATTTCCAATTTTCATTAATTTAAACTAAGTCCAAGTCAACCAATTAGCAAGCTAGATAATTACATAGTTTCTGGAATGCAAATGTATCTCAGATGCCAAGCTTACTACCTAGTCTGGAGGCTTTCAAGACCTGTTTTTGCTTGTTTAAAGGAGTACAATCCCCCTTCCCATTGAAGTTTTATTGGAAATCCCAGAGGTGGAGCCAGGGCCCCAGAGAACAGAGCTGGTAAATAGTTACGATCCCATGCTGGGCAGGTGAATGTCTACTGTGAAGGGCCAGGCAGCTAATATTTTAAACTCTTAGATCAGATCTCTGTCATGTCATCGTCTACATTTTTTTTTTTTTTTACACCTTTAAAGTTAAAATTATTCTTAGCTTTCAGGCTGTACAAAATAGGCTATAAGCAGGATTTGTTCCATAGACTGCTGTGTGTTTTCATAAGGTACCAGGAATCAAACTCAGGATCTCTCACTTGCCAGGAAGGGACTACACTGCTAAGGTGTAGGTGTACCTCTGGGCCCCGTGTACTTTCATTCATTTAAAAGTTTTAAAATATGGCACAGGTCTGCAATCCTAGCACTCAGGAGGAACTGTATATGGAGACCTTAACTCAAAAAGACAAAAATAAATACATAAGTGAATAAATTTGAAATGTCTTTTTAAGTTTTGTGCATCTGGTACTGGGAATGAAACCCAAGACCTCCACACTGCACTACATTCCCAGCTCTTTTTGCTTTTTCTGGAGAGTCTTGTTTAGTCACCAAGTTGCTGGGGTCAAGCTTACAATCCTCCTGCTTCAGCTTCCCAGTGTTGGGATGACATACAGGCATGTCCCATTATGCCCATTATTAATTTTTGCTAGCTCTGCTGAGGTACAGACATAACACACTGCATGTTTTTAATGTATACGATTTTATAAGTGTTCACTTATGCATGTACCATGGAAGTATCACTATGGAGAAGACAATGAAACTATCTATTTTCTTTTCTTGCTCTGTTCCCAGCAACCACTTATCTGCCTTCTGTCGCCATGGAGTAGTTTTCATTTGTTAGAGTTGTATATGAATAGAATCATAAAGCATGACAGCGTGCTCTTATTTTGAGGTCAACCATACTATTGCATCAATTTGGTGGCAGGCTCAGCCCACCTTGGGGGCGGGGCTGGTACAGCATGTGGTGCTGGCCTTCGAACTGCAGTCCCTGCACTTTGCCGAAGCTTGCCTAAGCAGGCACATTAGACCACTGAGCTATCTCACCGGCCCTACTGCATACATCAATAATTCATCCATTTTTTAAAAAATAAAACCAACCAACCAACCATACCTTCTTTTTTATAAGGGAGGAAACTGAGACTGGAGTTGCTTCCCCCAAATCACATGTGACAGGATGGTGACCCCAGAGCAAAGGCCTGTGACCTCCCTGCATGTCTGCTTCCCATGCTGTCTCTTGGCTAATGTCACTCTGACAGTCTTAAGGCCCCGGAACCTCCATGGGGTCTGCAGAAGCCGTACAAAGACAGCTGCACTCTTTTTCCATCAGTTCCATCTGTTGCACTCTTTTGGGCCAGAGAACACAGGGAAAGGCCCAAAGCCAAAGTCAATCCACATTATCCTAGTTTCCCCAGATAAATCAGTATTTAAACACAAGGAGACTCAGTCCAGCCAGCATCACGCAGTCACCGCATGTCTACCAATGCCAGGCAGTGCTGGGAAGCAAACTGCACAATTGCTGTCCTTGTAGAACTTGCACATCAAGTAAGAATAGCCTGACACTAGAAGACAAATGCTTACAGCCATACAAGGGAAGGAACAGGGGGCTGCTGCAGGGAGGTGACTCTGGCTGTCAGTACGCCTTGGCAGGGAAGTCCCAGAAGCAAAGGCTGGGCTGAGCTGGGGCTGGCTGCAGCCATTAAGGGCTGGCAAATAAGGATACACTTGAGCCACTTTTAGGTAAATGGATGGATGGTGAAGTGGTAATTTTAAATGAAATAAAGCAGACCCATAAGTGTGCATTGTTTCTCTTGTGTGAGAAACCCAAAGAGCAGAGAAGGAGCAAAATGAGAGACAGAGGGAAAGGAGGGGGAGGGGAAGTAGGGACAAGGGATTTAAAAACATAACGGAAGGAAAACAAGGATCTAAGGGAAGGAAGAGGAATGGAAGAAAAAGTGAAGATACATACAGGTATAAATTCTCTAGAATGAATGCCATTATGAATGGCAAATATGTACTACTGCTAATAAAGAAAAGGCTGGAAGGTGAGCATGGCAACACGTCTGTACTACTAGCTAATGGGGAGGCTGAGGAGGAAGAACAGCAAGTTCACAGCCAGCCTAGGCAACCCAGTGAAATGTTGACTCAAAATGAAAAGGGGCTGGGGCGGGGCTGGAGGCCTCCGGGTAGAGGGAGAGGCCTGGGGGGTACACGTGCCACAGCCAGGGTGTCAGGGAGAGCAGAAGGTGTGCAGCCTCACTGAGCCTGCTTCCAGGTATGGCTTTCACTGTACACGAGCTCTACGTTTGACATAAAGTCATGGAGAATTTGGGCAGAAGAACAACATTCAATTCACACTTTTAAAAGATCACTTTGGCTGATGTGTAAGAAGAAGGGAGCAGCATGGGCCACATTTCCAAAAGCTCCTCATTTCTTTGGCCCACAGGGAAAGGATGCGCCACTAGGGAAGATGCTCTATAAGCACACGGCCTCTGAGGCTGAGGTGAAAAGGCACTCCTCAAATTGCGGGGAGTGTGGCTCGGTTGTGTCGCTGCCAGGCAACCCAAGGTTAGCACAAGCAAGGCCCAGGAATCAGGGCCCGGAAAAGAATCGCTCAAACAGGGGCGGGTGTACTTTGCAGAACTGGCAGGATCACTACTGAGTTGGCCCTGCGTGTGGGCAGCAGCCTGCAGGAGCGGTTTACCTGCTAAGCCAGTATTTGTCAGGGCTGCTGCCGTATGTCAGGTCAGGTCACTCCTGGAGTCCTTCCTTCAGGGCCTCCAAACCCTGCCCTAAGCATAGACCCAACCTCTCGGGAAGAGCACAGCAGCAGTTCCCTCAAGCAGATGGCAGCATGGAGTCAAGGCTCCAAGAGGAGAGTGCAGGCCCTGGCCCTGGCCCGCCACTGCCTGTGCTGCCGGGCCTTGGCTGCCTCACTCTATCTCTGAGCCAGCACCCTCACCTATAAGCCAGGATGGTTAAAGACATAACAGCTAGCCCTCTCTTCCTCACCAGATGCTCCAGCTTAAGTATCAATGAAGAAGGGTTCCCAGAAGTGGAAATACCCCCCACTCATGTAAGCCTCATTTAAACTTCTGAAGTGCTGGGGAGCAAATCCAGGGCCACACATGTGTTGAGCACATGCTCAAGGCCCCAGCCCAAGGCCCTCTTTTACTCTCAACGGCTCTTCAGTTACTTAGAAGGCATTGGCTTCTTGCTTAGGACGAGTGCTGGCTCAGTGTGTGGGGCTTTGTTGTCTGTCATGTGATCCCATATATTTTTTTATCCATCAACACAATCAAAAACCCTGAAACAAGCTAAGAGGATCTCTGCTGAGATTCATGCCGGCACTTCCACCTCTCAGAGAGCCTTGGCTTATTTGGGACACAGCATTCACTCAGAGGTTAGCTAGCTGCTGTGGGAAGAGCCAGACAGTACATCTTGTCGGCTCTGGAGGTCACATGGCCTTTATCACAGCTACTCAACACTATAATTTTAGTGCAAAAGCATCCCTAGACAATGAACAGCCACGGCTATGTTCCAGTAAAATGTTATTTATAAAAACAGATAATGGGCTATATTTGCCCCTGGGACTAGAGCAGCAACACTGAACCTTTAGAGCCAAGGGCCAACCTACAACCCCAAACCCACTTATCAACACTGCGCCAATGCTGCAATTAAACCTAGATACTGTGGTTTCAGTTTAGAGAAAGCAACTCTACACCTTTTGTTTTAAAAGAAAAACATAATAGCACACATGCTATAGTTCCCCACCACTGGGCAAGAGTTTTCCAACTGACAAGAGTTTAAAAACTCATATTTGAGTACTTCTGGGCAGGCATGTATTTGCTACTTCCTGTAGGCTCAACCTGTCTCGTTTCTCCAGCAATTTCCACCGTGGTGCTGCTTCTCTGGCTCAGGTAATGATAATGATGATAGTTTCTAATGCATATTAGGTTTACTGTGTGCGGGATAAACCTATCATTTAGTCACACATGTATGTTAATGATTACTGAAAGCCTATGAGAAGCCCCTGACCACGGAGGTCAAGAGCCCCTGTAACTTGCCTAAGGTCAGGCAGCTAAGGGCAGAGCCAAGATCTGAGCCCAGCTGCCTGACTTCAGAGTCTATGCGTTGGATCACCATGCCCCAATGCCCAGAAAGCACTGTGTGACCCCAACTAGAGCAGGTCGCAAGGCAGACAGGTGTCTCTGTCACCTGCTCCAAGAGTCCACTGCCTACCACAGGCTTCCTCCCTTCCTGTGGCCACGCAGCAGGGGCGAGAAGTAGGAAGGCTTGCAAATGTGCTCCTGGCCAGTGCCCCTGGGGTGACTGGAAGCAGGTGCTAGGAGCAGTAAAAGATGACAGGAGGGCTGGCAGTATGGCACAGACCGCAGGAAGGCAAAGGAAAGGAGAGGGGGATTTATCTCTCCACAGACTGGTCGGGCCCTGGGGGCAAACAGCCTAGAGCACGCTGCTCTACGTGCATGTTGCCACAGCCCACCTACATCGGCTGCATGTGGGTGACAGCGGCCTTCTCAGTCCCACTGGGCAGGTCTGAGCCAGAACCTGTGTGTTAAGAACTCAATAAGGGCTGGGGATACAGCTCAGAGACATGGCCCCTGCCTGGCAAGTGTGAGGTTCTGAGTTTGATTCCTGGTACCAAATGGGCGGGGGAAGGGTTGAGAAAAGGATCGTAGGTAATCTACATGCAGCTCCAGTTCACAGGTTAGATACTTCAGGAGTTAAGTACACCAGGAAGAATGGGAGAGAAAGGAACCCTAAATCTAGTTCAGTACTTCAGGGAGCTTTGGATTCAGAGCCCAGCCGTGTGATCAAAGCAAGGGCCCCAGCTCGCTTGCTTTGGCAGTGACCATGTGATAATAAGTACTAAGGACACACTATTTTCTCAGGCAATTGTTTTTTTTAAAGAAACATAGAAATTAAAGTAATATAGTTCCCAGGTGTGGTCTTGTAATCTCAGCACTTAGAAGGCTGAGGCAGGAGGACTGGCACGAGTTCAAGATCAGCTGGAGCTACAGAGTAAGTGTAAGGTTTGGCTGAACTACATAGCAAGACCTTGCTTCAAAAATAAAATAGTGGGGCTGAGGAGATAGCTAGGTGGTCTAAGCGCCTGCCTAGCAACTGCAAGGACCTGAATTTGATCCCTAGTACCGCATGCTGGGTGAGCCACCAAAACCAGGTGTGGTAGAGCACCCCTGTAATCCCAGCTCCCTGGGAAGCTGAGACAGGAGGATCACTACGAGTCCAAACTGTGTAGCGAGACCCTGTACCAAATAAATAAATAAATAAATAAATAAATAAATAGATAGATAGATAGATAGATAGATAGATAGATAGATAGATGAAAAAAAATAGTAATAGTTAACAAGATCATTTCTTTTTCTGTATTAGAGACTGAGCTCAGAGGTGCTTTATTACTGAGCTGTATCCTCAACCCTACTTTTTTGAGATAGGATCTATGTTGTCCAGGTGGGCCTCAAATTTGTGATCCTCCTACTTCAGCTTCCAGAGTAGTTGAGATTACAGACATGCAGCACTGCACAGGGCCAAGACTTCAATTAATTTTAATTTCTGTATTTTAAAAGTCACATATCTTTTAAAAAGTTATTAGTTTCTACATTGCGATAACTTTTGGTAAGAGGCTATTAAAGAACAGATAGATGTTTTTTCTAGATATGTCTCTGATGTAGCCAGAACCGATGCTCAGCCCGTCTCTATAAATAGAGTCCCAGAGCCTACAGCTGTAGGTCCTTGGGTTAAGAAGAGCCTTGTACTTGGGATAAGGGGTACATAATCTCATCTGACGCTGAGGATCTTGGGTAGAGAAGCTTCCCATATGGGCGCCTTCCAGATTCTGAAGCAGGACGGCATGGCCCCTCTCTCTCCAATCCACCTCTCTATCATGCATTGTAACACCAGGACATGAGCTGTGGGCACCGTGGGCACCATGGGCATGAAGGGGCAGGAGACTGAGAGGGAGACCTTCCTTCCTCAGTCGGTGTTTTTAACACATTTATATTTCTTGACAGGCATGTGGAACACAGGGAGACCTATACAATTTAGCAGATATCTATGGTGTGACTAGAAGGACCAGAATACACATAATTGCTCTAAGAGAACAAAACATTAGAAAATGATACACAAGATGGAACTAGAAGCCTGGTGGAACTCCAACAGCTAGCTGCTTTCTGTTGTACCTATGTGTCCTACTTCCTATCTGTCACTTCTCAGGGTGGTGCCCCTCACTGTAGGGGCCTTTGCTGCCCTCAACAGGGCACTGTCCTTTCCTACATCAGTCCAGCTTTTGTGGTCATCATCAGGACTCCTGCCAGGTTTCTGCCTTGGCTTCAATACAACTCCAGACATGTCCCTCTGATTTCTATCCCTATGGCTGGCTATTCTCACTGTCTTTTTGTTTCCAATATCAAGGGAAGAATCTCACTGACATAGTTCTGCTTTCCCCATTTGACTCCTGGTTCCGATGCCAGTGAGCTGGACTGCTTCAGGTTAGGGGACAGCTTCCTGGGCCAATCAACCAGAGCTCGAGGGTATCACACGGGAGCATGCCTCATTCCAGGGCCAGGCCCTGAGAGGGAGGGTGGTGGCAAGTGTAAAACAGAACCTTCAGAATTCAGTGAGTACTTAAAGCAGGACTGTATGTGATGAACTGGTCCAAAACAAAACCCAACTAAAATCCTAAATCTCCCAGAGCTAACAGGTGTCATTTCCTTCCAGAAGATCTCTGCGGTGAAGAGGGACTGAATATGGGCCCCACGAATGGCTGGGCAAAGCCATTTATAAACTCTCACAATGACTTTGGGATTGAATGTAGCTTTTTTGAGGTTGGAATAACATCTCACAAGGTACAACTGTTTTCTGAGTATGTTCACTACATACTATATAATGGATGTATATTTTGGGAAAATCCCCTAGAGTTTCATATACTCTTCTGTGTCTAAATGTTGGAAAATATATTTTAAATGCGTGTGAAAACTTTCCAGTATTTTTCTTCCTTTGAGAGGTGTTTTTGTTGTAGGCAGCTAAATTAGATAGAAATATTATAGGTAGTCAGACAGGGCCACGCCCTCTAGGAGACAAGATGGAAGGCACGGTGACTTTGCAACTTTGGAAGAGACAGACCTACCCTGCTGCGGGCCAGACCTCAAGATAAGAGTAAATAAATGCAGCCACATACTTGCCTAGGGATGGGTGTCAGGGATTCATATTCTACACAGGTATCAATCACCTTGAAAGAGCCCAAATGAGTCACTAACCCAACCCCCAACAGGAAGAGACCTTGTCCCATATTCATGCTAGTATTCATACTCCCTTGCTGCATGATTCCCTTCCCCATTTGGTACTCAGTTTAATCAATTTTACTTGAGCAATGGTGATTGTAATCTCATTCATTGGCTGACCACAGTTTTGTCTCACCTGATGCCCACCTAAGTGAGTTCCCATGATCTCCACCAGCTTAGACCTGCCTCACTACATGGTTTTCCTCTATAAAAGTCCCTGGAAGAGACAGCTTCCAGGAGACAACCAGCTTGGGCCCCTCTTCTGTCCCTCTCTCAGACAAAAGCTTTCTTTCCCCCAGCAAATCTATTCTGCTCATAATCTCAGTTTGTTCCTAAAATTCATTCTTCAGTTTTAGAGAACACGAACTTGTCCCAGGTCAGGTTGGTTGATCATTTTTCCTTTGTATCATCTGGAGATTCCCTGTATCATTTTTAGCACAGAGTACTGGAATAAAAGTGAAATAATACCCTTGAATTCTGGTGTTCACAAAAAGATGAACATAGACAGATACAGAGATATTTAGCCTTTTGTAGTCCTTGAGTGGCAATAGTATAATGAGTGTTGGGTCACCTGCAGTGTTTGGGTCACCTCAAAATACAGCTAAACTTCCAAACCACATCTCTAATCACTTAAACAATTCACTGGCACTTTTTGGGATTCTTATTGACACCAAAGAATGCATTTTAGTGGTAGTATTAATTTATCCTAAACAGGTAACCAAAAAGTGTTCAGAACCAATGTATTCTTTTGTTTTTCTAGAAAAACAAACAACAAAAACAAAAAGGCTGCAGAAACACTCAGAAGGGAGCTGTACTTGGTTCCCAAACAAAAGCAATATAATTACAAGACATGTTCAGACTTGCAAGCTATTTTATCCAAACAGCTGCGCAGGGGAAAAGGCCTGAGTGTTCATATACTCAGAGCCATGATTCATTGATAACAACCAAGCTGAGAATGAGACCTCCCAACATACCTTTCCTAATGCAAGTTTGGCTCAAATGCAGTTAACAATTGTGTCATCGACCCAGGGTACACTTTGACACATGGGAAACAAAAAAGCCTACACATCCATGAACAGATGAAGAAAGTGAGGTCACTAGCCACAATGGAGTACCATTGTGCCATAAAGCAGGATACATCTGAGCAATCTGTCGGTGGATTCACCTCAACACCATAATGTTAAGTGAAATAAATCAGACACACAGTTGAAGAATCTCACGGTCGCTCTTGTGTGAGAAACCCAAAACACAAATAAAGCGCAAAATAAAGAATACACAACAGAGAAGTAGATCTTTTTCAAATGGGAAGAGGAACAAGAGATTGCGGGAGTGGGAAGAAAAAGAAAAAGGATTTTTAAAAAGGATTGAAAAGTCCACGGAAACAGCTTTTTAAAAGTAAGGGGGATCAAGAGTTGAGAGAGGAGAGAGGGATGGGAAGGCAGGGGGACAAAAGGAACTGAAATGTGTTATATATAGACTTTCTATAATAAATGTACTAGAAATATGTACTAATAAAAATACATAATAAAAACAAAAAATAATTAATGGGAACAATTCAAATATCCAGTTATAATCTATATTGATTTTACTTTACTTGCGAGAAAGAGTAGAATAAAGGGAGAGTGTTATTTTGAAGTGTCTGGCATCAAAAGTGTTGCTTGGATTTCAAATTTTGGGATACAAAAGCATCACAAAGGGGATGGGACCCAAACACACACCCAAAATTCATATTAGCTTCACACATACCTTGTACACAGAACCTGAAGAGAATGTCACATAAATACTTTTTAGTGCATCTAACTTTAGACTATGACTAATAATATGAGGTCAGGTGTGAAACTTTCTTCCACAGTCTCAGTGTGTTCTTTTGGATTAGGGATGTTCAACTTATAATTTATATGGGAAATAATTCTCACTTACCAACCTCAGTGCTACCAATATTTTACACCAGCCAATTCCGTGTGTCAGGTAGTGGTGGTGGGGCCCAGTGCTCTACAAGATGTTTATAGTATCTTTGGCCTCCTTCCACACAATGCTAGCAGCACACTATCCAGACATGACAAACAAAACTGTCTCCAGATATTGTCAAATGTCCTCCCCAGAGAAGCAAGAATAAAACTGTCATAGCTCAGGATCACTGTGTGAAACAAAGATGGAACCTAGCTCTTCATAGCAAAGACCATGATTTGAAATTAGATGAGCATCCCTAGAAGCAGGCTGACTTCACAGACTTCATTGTCCCTTTGCTAGTTAGCCTGGTGGGGCTGAAGGGAGGGCCCTGCCTGCCTTTGCTGAGAAAGTGGTCAGAAAGGCGAGTGCGAGGAACTCTTTACTGGGCATATCACTGCGTTCCTTGGTAGGGGTGACAGGATAACAGAAGACTGCAGTTAACAATTGTGCCAGAAAGGATTTAATTCCACCCTTTAGAATGAGGCACGTTTTTAGGTCCTGGGAACTTTTGTTTGTTTGCTTGAGACAGAGTCTTATTATATAGTTTAGGCTGCCCCTGAGATCACTATGCAGCCCAAGCTGACCATGCACTTGTGGTGATCCTCCTGCCTCAGCTTCCTGAATTCTGGGGTTTCATGCATGGACCAGGTCCCAAAGACATCCTTCCTACAGACCCATCCCTCACAATGATGTCACTTGCCTACTGAGGCCTACCTGCCATATGAAAAGATTTATAATGCCTGTCAACAGGTCATATCAGATCCTTTACTGCTGTATCTTTCCAGGTCCACTTTGGAAATCGCCCCAGGAGGGAAGAAGGGACCCTTTTGGAGCTCAATAGATAAGTGCTTCAGAAAAACCAGATTTTTTTTTTTTTTTGGTAATATTCAAGAGCTCTTTATCCAAACTTTATCCTAAACTTTATTGAGCGATTCTGCCCAGTGAGCCCCTGCAGGCATTCCTTCCCAGATTGCCTTCCTGGGGAAAGGGCGCTGTCCCCCTTCACAGGCTGTTTCCCAGAGGGCAGCAGAGAAGAACACTGCAGTCTTGCTGTGCAATGCCCCACTCTGGAGAGCTGTCCAAACCTTATACCCTCAGTATTCACAGGGGTTAGTTCGAGGTCCCCCTTCTTCCCATACCAAACTCTGGGGACACTCAAGCCCTTCATATAGAACAGTACAATATGTCCACAGAATCTACACACATTCCCCATACATCCAAGTCTTAGAGTACTAAAGTATATTAAAATCAGTCTACATTACTTGTAATGTAGAATACTATGCACACATTCTGTAAATAGTTTTTCCTTGTTAAAGGAAAGACAAAAAAAATGTACGCATTCAATAAAAATATATTTCTTTTATTCCCAAATATTTTCACTGTACAACTGGTTGAATCTCTGGATGTGGAAACCCTGGCCAGGGGGCCACCTGTACAAGACATGAAAGCAGCCGTGATGTACAAATTCCAACCAGCAAAGAGTGGATGAGGTGCTGCACAAGAGCGTGAGAACAGACAGGCACCCACAGCTCGAGTCGGACACCCAAGTGCTGGAGCAGCCTGAGCATCCCTGCTTATGTCTGAGCAGATCCCATTAAGCCCTGGGCACTCAGTCTGATTACTCCCTGCATCAAAGTTAAATTAAATTAGCCAACTGTCTTCTCTGCAGAGAGTGACATGCACACGGGCTGACTCACCTTCCAGAAGCTATCCACTTTGCCATACACGAGGGACTGGTTCTGCCTTTTGATTTCGTTAATGTGATGGATGTCGCTGGAGTTCAGGTGCTGCTCGACCACAAATCCCAGAAAGCTGTTGTCTGGGGTGTGAGCTGATGTGGAAAGCAAAGGACAGGGCCGTTAGCATGGGATCAGCAAGCAGCAGCAGCAGCAGGCGCAATTCGAGCCTCCTTAGCCATCTCTCCTTTTACCTATTCCTCCTCACAGGTTGGGGAGAGTGACTGATCTCTCCCATTGTAGCAAAGTTTCATATGGAAACAGTTCTCTCACGGATGGATTAAGCTACACAAAGTCTTGCTCTATTTAAGGAAAAATTTACCTGTCTAAAGATCACTGAGAGGCACCCTCTCCTCCTCATTCCCTCAGCCAGCAGCTCTCAACTTTTGAGAGTCAGATTTGAGAGCCAACTCCATAGAAGTCAGGGGCGAGGGGTGGGGAGTGGGGGGTGGAGGCAAAAACTGAGCGGTACCTGCCCAAAGTTTCATCTTCTCTAATAATTATTAACAAACAAGCACAGTTCTGTGCTGCACAGCACTTCAGTCTGTGATTGCCTGCACATAAAACGATTGCCCCAGAGGATTACTGGCCCAGTGATGTCACAGCTTGTGACATCATACACCCTATGGTACTTGCACAATGATGTGACTTAACAATGCATTTCTCAGCACATGGGACTGTAATTTAAGGGACTAAACAGGGTGTGGAATGAAAGCAGAATAAAGGGGAGACTCACTCTGTAAAATCCACTCCCAAAAGCCCACCACTACTGAAGAACAGTGCCTAGAGATTAATTATTTTGGAATAGGAAAAGGAAACGTCTATTAACTCTTTATCAAGAGGGAAATAATCTTATCACCTCCCCAAACATTTACATGTTTTGCCTATAATTTAAAAAAGAACCTCTGTAAGTTGACTCTAAAAAGACCATTCTCTCTTGATTAAACCCTCTTCCATCTTCTCTTCAGGTGAGACATTTCAAATTTTTAGGAGATACCTAGCAGAATCCCCACATGGCCAGTACTAAAGAAAGCAACAGCTCTGTCCCATCTGGCCTGAACAGAACAGCTGTAAATAATAATAAACCAAACTCCTCTCCTTAACTGAGATCTGCTCAATAAAATCTAAGTACTACAGCCCCAACTACATCCATTCACAGGAAGGAGGGAAACCCACAAGCAGGGAGGCATGTCACTTTGTCTTGTTCTGATTTTCTCACGACCAATGAGGCCTGGCCCATGCATGATGGTGGCACCACAGCCCTGGACGCCATGCAAGGGTGGCCTGAGGCATAGACCCAGACATCAGACACCCAACGTCTTTCACACTAGTCCTCTATGGGGAGTAACAGGGACAAGAGGGACCCTGGCAGGAAGCCTGAAGCCATGGAGACACGAGTAGCATAAATACTGTGCTGTCACCATCCAGTCTCCCAGGCCTGTGCCTATCGGGGGTGACAGAACCAGTAGATAATAGGGCTGTAACTGGGGAGTTGTGTGTGGTCTGGCCAATCTGTTATTTCATTTCTGCGTTTTTGAACGCATGCCCAGAGGCAAGGGCAAGGGCTGCAGTTGGCTCAAAAGTAAATTACTGAATAAATTCCCCCGCCAACAAGAGGCAATCACTGCCTTTTTTTCCTCCTTTCCTTTTTGAAGAACTGATAGAAGAAGGGGTTTGGTGGGGAGGAGTAAGAGATTCTGTGTGCATCTTAAATGCCATTCAAACAACTACAGAAGTCTCGTCCTAAAGCTTTTTCAGTGATTCTAAAAGTTCTGAACTAGAATTTGACACCCTAATTTTTTTCCAGAAAATTTATGTAGTAACTAAAGTTCCATTCTTAAGATTTTTTTACTCTGACATTCAGCTATCTAGTCCACGTGGGCACTTAAAAAATCTAGCATATAAAATACTTACTGGGTCTTACTTCATGCTACATTGCACTACAGTGGAGTCAAAAACCAACTGACCGCCACCCCTTCCCAATAATAGACATGTATAAATGTCTGTGTAAAGGTGTAATAACTTCAATAGTAAGACAAAGGAGAAGAAAACAATTTATTCCAAAAACTTGAGAGGAATGGCAAGTTTTGGCTGCGCTGTGACTACAATTTGGTACTAAATCAACTGACGCTGTATGGAGGATAAAGTATACATCCAAGCTCTCCTCTAAGTTTTCACCCAACTGCTTTTCATCTCAACTCCTCTCTCTCACCGTGAGGTACCAACCTGAGGAGGAACAGCATGTCTGTGTGGTGTAGGACAGCAGATGATTACCACAGGCACACCCAGCTTTAATGACCCCAGACCGGAGCACCAGCCTGGCCTCTCCAGGAGCCTTGCCAGGTAATGATGAATTTGTCACTGGACATCAAATCTCAGCCTACCAGTTTACTCAGTGCTGCCTCACCCCAGCAGGTGTGCAGAGTAAACACAGGCCTGATGGGACTTGCGCCCAAGGGGCTGTTCAGCGGCTGACGCCTGCTTGGTAACATCTGCAGAGAGGACCCTGCTCTCACTATGAGGCTTCTCATGGTGACTATAATTAACTGAAAGCTACAAGCCTCTGCATCTTTAACCCTGCACTTTTCTCCCTTCTCACTGATCTTGAACCCCAATCCATCCTCTGCATTGCTTCACAAGGTTTATCAAAATAATTCCATAAAACAAATCTAGACAGCAGCAGTTTCTGGCTGGAAATCTTCATGTCTCTCAGGATGATGCAGGGCCCAGGGAAGCCATCTCTCTGGCTTTGTTTCTGCCCAGTGCTGTCTCTGCCTAACTGTGACTTACAATGGCCAGGCTGTCTGCTTGGCTGCCTATGGCTTCCTCCTGCCCGTCAGGTTTAGCCCACATCACACAGCTCAGGACTATGCACACCTCCTTAGTGCACTGAAACAGGAAGAGCGGGAACCCCCATCATATGTGGTGTCTTCATAGATTGGATCCTCCCTGAAGACCAAGCATGGCTTATATACTTGATTTCCTGCAGCACGAACGTAACAGCCATTAAGTAAACACTTTTGGAATGCAAGAGTGATCAAGTTAATAAGGGATGGGACTTCGCCTCCAGCTCATGTTTTGCTACAGAAGTGCTAAAACCAAAGCCCATTCTTGCTGTAAATAAGCCAACACTGGCCACTCTCCGCAAAGCTCCATGGGCCCAGAGGCAGGGGTATTTGGAAGGTGACTGGATTATGGGGATGCTACAGCTGGCTTGGGCTTGGGAGGTGGGGCCTAGCTGGAAGAGGGAGGGCACTGGGGGCATGAGCTGGGAAGGGCATGCCTCCCTCTCAGCTGCCACAAAGGAGAAGCTTTTCCTCTGCCATGGCCTCCTGCTTTGGAGTTAGAGGACCAGGCATTGAAAACTTGAGCTGAAATAAAGCTCCCCGCTTTAAGTTGTGTGCCAGGTACTGTGTCTCAGTGACAAAAAAGTAACTCTATCTCAGAACCTCTTCTAGATGGATACACACACGTACTGTAGATGCAGAGCAAAAATTTATCAACCTGACAAATTGGCCTGTATTTTACTTAGGTAGCAAAATGAATGTTGAAAAAAGGGAAACAAACCAGAGATGCACACTTTTCAAGGTTCTACTGCCATGGGATGCCAGACATAGGTCTTCATTCAGAGGCAACTCATTTACTAAGCAGTGATGATGTGCAGGTAACAACTTAGGAGTTAAGGACATGCCAGTGAACAGGGCCCACATGGACATCCCTTCTCTGAGCACATCCAGTCAAGACACACAGCCATCCATGGCTACTACAAAGAGAAAAAAGATACCCCAGGCTTTCTGACCAATACCAAGTTCTAGTTAATGATATCATGTGGAAACACTTAAGGGTTACTTTTTAATAGAGAAAGGATTGACATATGGACAAAAGTCACAGAACAAAGCAAGCAAATTGCTAACTGTACGAGCTAGACTGTGGGTTTCTAGCATACATTTTTCTTTTGTTCTATTAGAAAAATGTCATTAAAATATTTATGTATATAATATATATAATATATATATATATATACACACACACACAAAGTTACATGACACAAATAATTTGGTTTAAAAAACTAAGTAGTGATATTATGTATTCAAATTTTACCAAAATTAATTTTTTTCCCAAACAGTGGCAACGCTAGACTCTCTGAGAGGAAAGGCTAGGATGCAGGCTCGGAAATCTGTAATGTACAGCTGAGTTGAAAGGATGAGTGCCTAGACTGTGGACAAAAGGTAGACTAGAGTAAATTCAAGTGTCAAAAAGCAATTTAGGGGAGGATGGGCCTCCTAGAAGGACATCACTCTTAGCATCTGAGACTCAAATGGGAGGAATGATGGAGGCCAATTCTATTCCTCATAGGTCCTTACTGTAGTAACAGGAAGACATCTCCCAATCCAAGCAAAGAGCCAAAATGGCAGTTTGAATCATAAATACCTCCTTCGCCTGTCATTCCCTAAAAGGAAAATCATATCTGGAAGCAACGGATCCTCAGGTACAGCCAAAAGGTTTACCATTCGCATGGAAGGGAGTCAGATCAGCCAGGCAAAACTTTCTATCTGCAAGCTACTATTCTAATCTGACATGCAAATTTGCAAAGTAAACCCCAAATCCTGGCAATAACTCAGAAAGAGGTAGAATGCAGTGACAATGACAATGAGTATAGTTTGACAGACTCTTGAAATTCTAACCAGGCAAAGTATTTAGAGAGAAGACAGTAAAACGAGGTCACTACCTTCATGAAGTGTCTGCAATCTCAAATTTGCACCCTTCTTACCCACCCCTGCACTGTTACATGGACTAGAGAAGTAGACCTGTGAGCCTTCAACTGCATTTAACTTAATCGATAAATGCAAGCTGAGCACCTATCGGATACAAGGCAATACTGAGTCCCCGCAATGAGAAAATCTCACAAATCTCAACCATTGTTCCCTTCAGATGCCATGGGAGGAAAAGAAGACAATCAAAAGCAAGTCAGACAAAAGTGCTAGGAGTCATGGGGTAAAATAAATCAGGGGAAAAGGCATGAAGATAGAGGATCAAAGTGCACATCACTGAAGTACCTGTCAGCTAATTAGTTGGCAGTTTCCCCTCCGAGTGTCACTTGGGCAGTGCATCTATATTATGTGTTGACTGTCAGGAGTGTCCTCTGTTACTATGTTATAAAAAAATCAATGAAAAAATTTCAAGTTTTGGTCGTCTAGTATTTAAAGAATTAATAAGTAATCAAAGACCTGAGGCCAAGATGGGAAAGCCTAAGGAGAAGCTTCCAGAAGAGAAACAACTCCAGCAGAGCCTTTGCTCTGGAGTAGGAATATGTGTTGTAAGACATAGAGGAGGCCAGAGAAAAATGAACAAGTGTAGTGAGAGCTCGGGCCAGATTCTGCCAGCTGCTACCGTAGGCTGTGCCTTTCCCCACAGCGAGACAAATAGTGCCATGCTTTGACCTGTGGCTTAATTGACTTTGGGAAAACTGAGTCTTTCAGTTCTTTATTCACTGATTCAACAAATATTTATTTAAGAACAGCCACGTGCAGATGATCAATTCAGGCACTGAGGACTCAGCAAGAATCACACGGCAGGAATTACAGAGTACAGCTTGGGCTGCAAAGGGGTCTTCTGGGCAGAGCCACTGAGGAGAGTAGCTGGCTCTGAGAAGAAAGGCTTTCAGAGATGGGGTGCTTCCTGGAAGAGCGAGAGGGGCTGTAGTGAATCTCTGCGTGTGTTAGGGTTACGGGAGGACAGAGGTTTCCAGGTAGAGACAGCAGATAACAGAGAGGCAATAGCATCTTGGAAGATACCTAGAAGCAGAGGAAGCAAGACAACCCAAGAGAGGGCAGTGGGCCAGAGGGTGTAGGAGTCGGGGGCTGAATTTAGATTTAGGAAGTGGGACAGCCCAGTGAATACAGAGCTTCCGCCAAGGCTCCTATGATGCACCACGACATTCACGTGAGAGACAGAAAGTGAGAAAGGAGTCTTGAATCCCTACTGGGCGCCTTAGGGAAAGGTATCGGGCTACTCTGGGTCAGGGAGTGTTTTAAAAACTGCCACCTCTGGCCATCAGCCTATAGTTGTGGATGAATTATGCATCAGGAACTTCTTCCCTCATCTGTAAACTGGAACAATGGTCCTAGAACCTGTTGCTTTTGGGGACACTGGTAGGGACGAATAAGAGAGCACAAGTCAGGCCTCTAAACACTGGTCACTACCATGTATCATTCACCTTACACTGACCACACCAGCTTGGTCTTCCTTGGGACACCTGAGTCACTCTCTAATTGTAGCTTTATCCCTGTTCTGCTGGCCGATGAAAACTAAAGCAGTAGATGGAGGTTACTTACTGATTCTCAAAGGGCCAGAGGAGTGGCTGCTAAGAGAGAGAGTGGGAGCTGAGGAAACCCTGTTGTCTAGAGCCAGAGGAGTTGCCTTCTGTATCTAGATGTATCAAGATACATCTAGATAAAGAAGAGATTGCCAGTTTTCTAAATGGTGAACTGTGGTCGCCGGACTTCCAACTTTGAGGCGACAAAGCTTGTGTTTAATCACCTCACTTCAGCCGCTTGGTTCTCACAGTGGGTGAAAGCAAGGATTTCCAAAGTGTGATACCAAGTCCCACAGCACTACCACCACCTAGGTCTTGTGAGAAGGGTACATTCTCTGGCCCCAGGCTCGAGTCCATGTAATACTGGCTTATTTAGTTGACAGTTTGTAGAGGTTTCATTCCATAATCTGCTGGCTTCATCACAGAGTGCCACATATGGTACAGAGCCAACAGTTTATGGTGCCAAAAGATAGCAAAAGCAACAAGGGCCAGAACAGTGTCTCTCTACTCCTCTTACCTTACCCAGACTACTAGGATTACAGTGGTGCTAAACCAACTAGTGGACCAGTGGAGTAATCACACCCTCTTAATCCTTAGAATGCATAGCAAATCAAACACACACTCTAGATCGGGCCTCTTTGAAAAAGCTCTATGACCGCATGAGATTTGGGATGACATTTAGACATCTAGATGTAGCAGTGGATCAATAAGCTTTCTAGGTGAATTTAATGTGCACTGAAGGTTTAGAACCATTAGCAGAGGGGTCAGAGGGCATTGTCTTTAAATCCCAGTTTTGCCACTTATACCCTGACTGGTTTTCTTCAAACATCTGACACTCAGCTTGAATAACAGAAATTGTCATATTACCTATGTAAAGCACAGGAGCCAGGATGGCTTTCTTCCACCAACTGTAAAACTCAACAGGCTAAACTGGTACTCCAATTACCTCCTTCCCTGCTGATGTTTAACAAAAACAGCAGAAATATTTTCTTCAATACCTGATTCTAGAATCCTTACAAAAGAAAAAAAAAAAAATCATTGGAAGTGAGGTTTTGCCAGTCAAGAGGCCAACATGGAAAAGTTCATGGTTTTATCTTGGATACCATAGAGGTCACAGCACATAGCATTTAGTTCTCGGCTCTGCCTTTCCTGGTAACTGTCTAAGCAGTGGGCTTCTAGCCTCTATATTTTGCCACTCCAGCCTCCATCCTCAAACAAGGGTGAGTGGCTGTTCTGCTTTACCTGGGTTGGGAGTGGTTCTTACCATGAAGCCCGTTTAGCTTGAAAACTGGCCTTGACTGGTCACTTCACTGTGAACCAATGCTCCAAGAAACAGTTCCAGGTGCAAGAGAGGGGACGAGTCGGACATGACTCTGTGTTGACATCTGTTCTGCTCCATTTGATGCCTCTGTCACCTCTGAAGTGAACATGTGACAGACGCTTGTCTCATGCCTGTGCCACCTGACTCCTCCTAATGAAAGCTTCTGAACTATAGTATAGGACCTTCAGGGCCCACAGATAACGAGAGATACTCGGTACTGAACAATTAATTGAAACCAATAATCAAATAAAGATTCCAATATAACTTTCATGCCCTTAGGGAAAAGAAAATACTCAGGTTTAGCCCCTGTCTACCCCCTACTACACAGCACTAAATAGGGTCTGGGTTAAGGGATGGTTTAAAAGAAATATCCAAGGAGCTGGAGGTGAGACGGGAAGGCTCTCAATGGAACGCGGCCAGAATCCCCCATCTGCTGCTTACTCATTTCCCTGTTACAGCTCCATCTTTCCTGCCCCACATTTCCTCTCGCACCAGGAAACACTAGATTCCCCAGTTCAGAGGCCAACATGGACCACAAGCACCCAGAAGGCATATTTCTTAATGTCACCATATAGCAGAAAACATTGTAATCACTGTGGTTACTCAACAAATAAACCTATGTAGACTTTGCTTTGGGAACCAGGAAGTGCTACATGGCAGTGACGTGGACTGTGAGGCTACAGCATACACAGTCTCAAAGGTTACTACAACTTCTGTGGGATATTAACAAGCCAAAATGATCTCTGCTGAAGCTTATCTGAAATAGCGGTGGGGGAGGGGCAGCCTATCACTGCTGCAGTTGCTGCTTTCAGCTACAGTCTCCAGGGAAAGACAGGAAAGAATTCAATTAGATAAAGATTTTTATCCCAGCTGATGTTTTTACATAAACGAGATGAAGTTGTGAAAGTGGGTGTTGAGCAGATAATTAGAGCTATTCAAATATGGCATAATGCACCATGCAAATAATCAATTTGAGGGCTTTTCTTTTCTCTTTCAAGTGGTTGAGGCAAACACCATGTCTATTTTATTTTTTGTGTGGGCAGATTTTTTTCATTGTTTACTAAGGTATAACACAGGTTCTTTGAGACTGAAATAAAGATTGCTTAAGGAGTTTAAAGCAAGCAGTATTTGCAGTGGACTAAGAGAGAGTCTGATACGATGCCTAGATATAAAGCCAACCCACACATCTGGCAGGCACCGAAAATCCCACCATTAATTCTCTACAATAAAAGCAAAATATCTCCAAATACACACACGTGAGGAGATGGACACTTAATGGTCTTTTAAACAGCGATTGAAATGTTTTCACGTCTGAGTACAATTTTGAAAAAGAATGTATTAAGTGGAAACAAAGGAACTGCAAAATTTTAGTATATTACAACACTGTAAAAATACATGCATGAAAAATAACAATGGTTACAAGGGATTTTGAGGAATTTGTTTCCAGTGGGAGAAGACTCCTTATTTTTGTAATATGATTGCTTTTCTTCTTAGAGATTGGAAAGATAGAGGAACTCACTGACATAGTCTTAATGAAAAAAAAAATTTAGTATGGGATCATCTGAAGGAGGCAGGGGGAGTTACAAATTCCAGTGGTGCATTCTGAGAGGTCAAAACCTAGATACAGTACATATGGGTCAGAGAAGAAAAGGGGAACTTGGGGCCACAGGGTCCAGGGATGTGGACACTTCACCATGTGGTATGGAGAAGACTCTTGAAGCAGCCCTGGAAGCTCGGATAAGGATGGCTTGATCCAAGATGATTTTTCGACAGCAGCTCTGGAGACCTAGTTCCACAGCCTTGCGAAATGCAGACACAAGGTGAAAGCAGGACCTGGGGCTCTAAATGGGAATGGCATTTACCAGCTTCCAAGGAAAAGCCATTACTCAACTGATCTGATCAAAGGATTGTAGTCTTATCTCACCACCCGGTCCCTATTAGGAAGGTATAAGAGGTAGCAGTCTAAGCTGATATATCCTAAAATGCCCATCTACACATCAGATACAGAGGAGGCCATTTCCACGAACTATTGAGATTTGGGGCAAAACAATACAAACATACACAAAGACTCCACCCACCCACCCCCAACACTTTTCAATTCATACCATATTAGCAAGAAATCAGACAAAAATTAGAAAAAGCCTTCAAGTAAGAAATGTGACATGAACAAGTGAGAAAGCAAACGTGTTCTGGTCCAGGGTATTTCCTTTGGCTGGCCCTAAAGATGTTGCACTAAGTAAATGTAACTTTACTTAGTCTTGTTACATCCCAAGGAACAGTCTTTCTTTCCCTTGAGACCACTAGAACAGTCACATTTATCCAACCATCCAGGGTGGACACTGCTCCTCTGTCACAGAGAATGGGACCTTCTGGCAAGGGAGCCTCCAAATTCCCTGCGGCCAGGCTCTGGAGGGGAAGGTACAGGAGATACTGTTTCTGTTGCAAATTCTCACGCCTACATGCATCTATCTCAACGTGACAAATGTCTCAAATTGCTTCATCTCCCCTCCTCGTTACCTATCTCCTCCATTCAAGGCAGCCTCGCCAGTGAGAAAGGTTTCCACCCCCCACCACTCAACGTAGAAGCACTGGTGACGACTCGCTTCACTCTCTAAGTTTCTCAGAATGCTGATTTTCTAATTTCTCATTCCTTCTGCATTTATTATCTCTGATTTCTCTGTGATTAGCAACCTTTTCTCATCAACCGTTTGATTATTTCAAATATAATCTGTGCTCTGAAGGCAGGAAGATCAAAGCATTTTCCCTTTTATTTTTTAGAATAAGGAGTTGGTGCTCTAGCAACTTGTAAAGGTGACTCTGCTTTGTGGGGTTTTCTTGCTTCACACATCACTTTGGCCTCAGCTTTTTTGGTCATTTGTTCGATTTTAATCTACTGAAATCAGCTTCTTTCCATGGTCAGTCAGACTCCCCCGATTTGGGAGTCTATGTCCTCTTGCTTCCACTCCCCTAGACCTTCTTAGCTTCCCTTCCGTCGCTTATGGCACGATAGCAAGGTCCATCCTGAATATTTCCTGCCCTAGACCTGCAACCAGCTCTTGATCCTGGAAAGAGGCTCCTTTCAGTGAGAAAAGGTGGTCCCGACTGCTCCACCCTGGCTTGCCCTGCCTTTTGGTCTTCAAAACAGTGCAGAGCTGGGAAACTTCCTTTTAAAGAAAAAAACCCAAAGCGTTCATATTGATAACTCCTATTCAAGCTGAATGCTGGTCTTTAACTCTCTCCTTTATCATATACTGAAAATCTTGGTTCTTGCCCTCTAACAATTTGAAGTAACAATATAAATTTTTTTTTTAATGAAGCATATATAGGCAAATCAGTGCCTATGGTGTTTGCTGATGTTCTGGTATGAGGTTCCCTATTTTTTTTTTTAAATTAGGAAGGCAGTCCACCGTGTCAAATTCCCGACTCCTGCTGAACTCTGTGTCATAGTTAATAAAGACACTTATCTCTCTTCCCAGGTTAAGAGAAATTACCTATATTTCCAGCTTCAGTTGTATATCTTTCCAGGTTTGAGGGAAGGAACCTAGGGCCTCACATATGTTAGGCAAGCACTCCCTGACTGAGCCCCACTCCCAGCCCCCTTTGCACTTGTTTTGGGACAAGGCCTTTTAGTTTCCCAGGCTGGCCTCAACCTTGTGATCCTCCTGTCTCAGCCCTGGTAGATGGAATTACACTTCAGTAACATTTTAAACAGTGACCTTCTTTCAATTCAATCAACAGTACTATGGAACACAAAATAGGTTTTTAGGTCTCTAAGTTCTAACATTCTAAAAGAGAACTCTACATGTTCTGAGAACCCCTCTTCCCTCTAGGCCTGGGCATAGGGAAACATCGAGTTCTAGAGGACACACGCCTACCACGCCCTCTAGTCAGCTTAAGTCATTCTGGACAGAGGTAACACCTTATGGTACTTGCAATAACACACAGTTCCCTTTCTAGTTTATTTGGTACCACCTAATCCCAGGCTCTCAAAAGTTCACAGCCAATACAAACTACAGACTTAAATGTAATCATGTCTCACCATGCCAACAGCCACCTGTCACCTGAGGTGCTAGATGTTAGTTGTTCCCAAACTATGTGCCCAGGAAATGGTATAATAACAAGATAGGCAGTGATAATGTTGACAATGCATCGAGCCCACCCTTACTAACCTGAGCCAAAAGAATGTTTAAATGTAAGCTGATTTTGAAAACTGCTCCCTTCACCAGCTGTCACTCTTAATTTTTCCTTCTTTGAACTGATGCCCAAGGATTAACCCAGTAGAGCTGCTGTCGCATTTAGTGAGCACAAGTCAAGGGTTACTTTGGGGAAGCTGCATACGGGGCCCAGGGCGGTTGCATGGGAAGAGGGCGAGCAGACTGGTGTTTCTGCAGTGGTTTCTAGAATGGAAATCCCTGGGTTAAAATTATACTGATAATTTTAGAAAATGTGAATTCTCCTCTCTGAGCATCCAAATGAACTGTTTAGCTCATGCAGCTGTTCATTTTCAGAAAACTTCATGTTCTCACTTTCATGCACTGAATTAAGTTTTTGGCACAGATGCTATCAAGTTTGATATTTGGTTCATAGTCATCAATTAATTAGAGATAAGGCTCCACTGAGCCAGGTAGATGGCAAGTGACAGTAAGAACCCTGGTGAGGCCTGGAAAATAATGGCCTAGAAACAGAAGACCCTACAAGTCAAGCAGCGGGGCCGTTAGCTCACTATGGGTTTTATGCACTCTCACTCTTCCCACACGAAATGATCACTGCTATTAGGACAGTGCTATCAGGTCAGCAGGAGAGGCGAGAATCTCATTGAGTCCAGCGTTCAAGAAATGGGTAAAGTGTAAAACTGAGTTTAAACCAGCTGCACTTAGAAACAGTAAGATTTTTCTCTTTGAAAAGTGTGGCACTTAATGCATTGTGATATAGTTATGTGGGAAGGGGACCGACACAGAAGATGTCTGTCATTCCTCATCAAAAACTGAGGGGACCTTCAACATCAGCAGCATGGCACAAGGCCAGCTGAGGCTGCACCAACCCAAAGCTACCCGAAGTTCTTTTCTAATGCTAATTTGCAGTCCACAGTTTTCTCCACAACATTTCCAAGCTTTTTCACAAAACATACGCATGAAATTTTAATGCCAATTTAAAAATTCAATTATTCCCAAGGAAAAGGTTGATGAGCACACACTGCTACTGCTAAGGACCCTGAAGATAACCACCTCAAATAGCTGGTTGTCCTCGCAGACTTTCTAGAAAGCAGAGGAGAAACATAAATACTCACGGAACATGGTGTAAAACTGCTGAGGGTTCAGATTCCATTTTCCCCAGGGAGTCTTGTGACCTTTGGACTGGGCGTAGTTTGCGTGATTAAACTCTGGCTCAGTGCCAAATGAATCCAGGACTCGAAGCATGCACCTGGAAGAGGAAGTGATGCATGTGAAGCTATGGCAACTTTGGCCTCAAAGTCCAAAGAGGGAAAGGGGGAAAACTCTATCTAGTCTCTTCTTCAAGGGCTACCAAAAACAGACAAATACTTTAAGTTAGAAAAAAAAAAAAAAAAAACTAAGACTGAACAGAACTAAACAAATGCTACTGGGCAGGAACTGATAGGTGTTTACTTTTGCAGGTGCAGGAACGGAGCCCAGTGCCCTGCACATGCTGCGTACCCATTCTTCCTCTGAGCTACACCTCCAGCTAGTAATGTTCTATGGCACACAGTGGGCTGTGCATCATGAGCAGCTCTGTGAGGTTCACTAATGCTCTACAGTTACTGATATTCCAAACATCTACCCAGGTGACTTGAGAACCATCACAGAGGAGAGAGGACTTGTACCAGATGGCCTGACTAGTAACATAGAGAACTCCTCAAATATTGCTAAGATGAAAAGTCCCCTGAAAGCTGCAGCTGGGGACGGCAATGTTTACTGCTGTATGCCCAGCCCCTAGCCAGTGCCAAACAAGCAGCAGTTATTACGGAAACAGAGCTACCACCTCTATATGGCTCAGTCTGCTTGAAGCACACTTTATTCCTTTCAGGATAGAAATGTAACATTTGTATCAGCTAACCAGACTATCTGATTTTACATACAGCTTATGCCATGGTGAAGAATCCTCTGAAAGTTCACTTGTCAGAAACTTAATCCTTAAATTTCTATGAGGAAGGTCTGAGGTTGGGCCTTTGAGAGGTACTTAGGGTTAGATGAGGCCACGAGGATGGGGTGCACACGAAGGCATTAGTGGCTTCATAAGGAAAGGAGGAGACACAGGTGCTTGTGCCATCCAGATCCTGTTCTCTCTCTTTGCCACGTCTTCCCCCAGGCTAGGCACAACAACACAATCCTACCCACATGTTGGCCCTACACCTGGGACTTCCCAGCCTCTGGAATGGTGAGAAATTAATCTCTTTTCATCATAAATTACTCATGTTCCAGTATTCTGTGGTCACACATGGCAGATTATGCTCAGAATCTTACTCAACAGGTGTCACAGTTTTTGTGTACCTAATAATGGGAAGATTCACTGCTTTATTTCTAGAGCCTGGTGAAACACAGCTGCAGATGTTTCATTTGTCTGCACCAGCAAAGGCCAGAGCTGGCCCCAACACCTACTTCTGTGTGGCTGTGTGCAAGGATGGCCTTTAGATACATTTTTTTTTGTTTTGTTTTTGTTTTTTTGAGACAGGGTCTTGCTATGCAGTTCAGGCTGGCCTTGAGATCACTTTTGTAGCCCAGGATGGTCTCGAACTCACACCAATCCTCCTGCCTCAGCCTTCCAAGTGCTGGGATTACAGGCATGCACCACCATGCCTGGCTTTTAGATACTTTCCTTTGGTGTTGGGGATGGAACTTAGGACCTTGCACTTGCCAGGTAGGCACTTATGCCACTGAGTTATCTCCCTGGGCCTGGTCTTTAGGTTCTCAAATGCTTAAAAAAACAGGAGGTATTTTGTGACGTGTGAATATTATATGGATTTCGCATATATGCACTTAAAAATAAAGTTTTAGGTGAATGCAATCACGCTTTGTTTGTACATTATCTATCCCTTCCTTTGTGCTACAGGAAAAGAGCTGAGAATGTGTATGTGTACGGACTATGAAGCCTCAAATATGAGGCCCTTTATAGATGTGTTCTGATCACAGCTGCAGAGACAGAAAGAATCACCAACTGGAAGGAGTTAATACTGAGGCAAAACGTACTGATTTCGACTGCATCGACTTCATCATCACTTCTCAAAACACTTATGCTATTCAAGCTCCTGAATGACGAATAAAAACATCTACTTTCTGTTGCTACTTCTCAATAATACTTCTGAATACCTTTTACTGGACCAATAGGCATAAAAGTAAATAGAGATGAAAGCACAAATTTTAGAATCAGATGAAGGCAGTCACTTTCAAGGAAAATATTGTTTCAGTTTTAAAGTTTTCACTTTACTGAAAGAATCTGAAACAAGAACACCAAGAAAATCAAAATAACTGAATGGGTTTTCTAGGAATCACCACTGCCAACTGCCATTTTTGTGTGTTGACTTTCTTACCAACTTCTATTTACATGAGGAAGCAGAAAAGAACAGAGGAAAGGCGATCCCCACAGAATGAAAGGAAAGCTGACCACAGAAACAGTTCCACTGTTTTTGTGGTTTCCACTGAACACACTGTCACTGAAATGGCAATTTTCTTAAGACAGGGTCTTACATGTTGCTCAGATTGTCCTTGAGCTCCTGGGCTCCCACAATCCTTTTCTCTCAGCCTGCTCAGCAGCTGGGACTGTGGGTGTGCACTGCCACGCCTGGCTTGGCTATTTGCACAGTACCACTAAGGACAGTGACTTCAGCCTGGCAACCAACAGGTAGAAATCACAACTATATTCTTCTCTAACTTCAGTTAGTGAATTTTTTAATTTTAATTTTTTTTACAGTTACTATAATGTGGATAATTAAAACATATCTTGGTGAACAAAGTTCCCTGGTAAGAAGCTACTGCCTGATGGTCTGTGCGTCCCCCTAAGAGGCAAGATGAAAGCTACGACAGGTTTCTTGGCAATAAGACTAAAATGATGAGATATCTCAAGAAATTTACAATTCAACACCTTTTACTTGAAGCTTTGGCACTGTTTATTTTCTAGCTTATATAAGTTTGTTTTATATATTAGCAGCATGAGACTGACCTTTATCTATGATATGGGAGATTTAAAATGGTATTTTCATTCTTTGATCACTTTTTACATGTTTTGGGATTAGGTTTGTGCTCTTAATCTTCATGTCATCCTTGTAATGCTTTGGTGTGTCTTGGGCATCAAGACCAGACTAATGAGGTCTGGCAAGAAAGCTCAGTGGACTGAAGCACCTTCTTAGGTAAGCGCAAGGACCAGATTCGATCCCCCGTACTGCATGCCATGCCAGCCCTGCCCTTCAGCCTGCTCAGCAGCTGGGACTGTGGGTGTGCACTGCTATGCCTGGGTTGGCTATTTGCACAGTATCATAGGGGTGTGCTGAGCCCGTGACTGAGTCTGGTGTGGTGCTACATGCCTGTAATCCAAAAGCTGGGGAGGCTAAAAACAGAAGGATTACTACAAGTCTGTGTTGCATTAGTGACACCCTATACTAAATACATTAAAAAAAAAAAAATCAGACTCATGAGTGAAAAAAAGATACCTGCTTGGATTCTTAACTCAGCTTGCCTTTTGCTAACAGGAACTTTAGTGCAATGTCAAACAACTCTTATCCGCTGTGTTCTCCTTACTCTCAGCTACAATACTTTCAGATGGATGCTCCCAAGTGCCTGGCCAGGAGCTTTCTGTTTTTGAGTTCAATGTAAACCATGGCATGTCTTAGACTTTGTATCTCCTCAGTGCTCAGGAAAAGGCCTCAGATGAAGCAGAAGAGGGTGAGCCTCACAACTCCTAGCAGAATTTTAGGTGCATATACATAGTTATTTAATAAACGTCTGATTGATTTTCTTAGATCCTCATGGAAGCTGAGTAAAATTTATAAGTATTTTTCCCAAGATCAACAGGCTTAAAAGGCTTGTTCCAAATTGAGAGATGAGATGAAATTCACCTCATAGAACATGTAATTCATAGTGCCTAACATCCACCAAGAAGAACACAGCCCTGACACCTTCTAATTGTAAAAGAAGGAAGAATTGGATAAGAAACTTTTTAGAGGACTTGCTTGATATTTTGGTAGACTTTAACCTACGTCATACCAAAGACTGCAGGTCTAAGGCACTAATAGATCCCCTGCCTGCCACTGCTAATGTAGACTGATTATTAAGAAAGGGCAGATAAACATTACTTTTTCCATAAAACCCCTCTGAGAGATGTCTTTCCATGCAATGCAAGTCAAATAGCAATATACAGTGACCATTTTAATAACAGCACTGCCTCTCTTAATTGACCTAAACATTACCACAGAGAGTATTATCCATCCAAACAGTCCTTTTTAATGGTAAAGACACAGGAGTCTAGAGAGGTCTGAACTGCCCAGTTTTCTTCACACATTTTCCAGATTTCACCATTCACAAAATACCACAAAACAAAACTTGAACAACTACTTTTACTATGTGACTTAATGACCAAGAAGTAAGATGGTTATTTCTATATAACTGAGAGCAAATGTCTGAACCCACGAAGACTGTAGTGGGGGAATTAGACCCCACAAGAAACAGGAGGAACATAACAGAAAATGCAATGTGCTATCTTGCTGAAACCAAAATCATACTTTTCTTTTTTTTATGAAACTATATCCCCAAAATGGAAAGAATAAGAGATTACATCTATTCCATTAATAGTCTATTCCATCAAGCTCTTATGAATATTTATTAATCAATGAGAAAAAAATTAGTATTGCAGGGAAAAATGCCTATACACTGAAAGCCAATTTTACCAACAATGGATATCTCTCCCCTTTAGGCTTTTGAGAAATTTTCAGTTTTAAGTTCTCATTTCTGAAGGATTCCAATCTCATATAACCATGGGCAAATCAAGTTACCAATATTAAACTTTACTACTCTGAAAGAGGAGATCGTTTAGACCACCCAAATCCACTGACTGGTTGAGTTGGAATAGCTGTCAACACATCACCTTACCCAAAAGCAACAGAAAAGGAACACACAGCAAGACGGCCATGTTATGCTAACTAAAAGATTTTCCCAATGTTCTCTTGGGAAGTGGGTTAGAACTAGAGATCAGCATTTATTGCCACTGATACAGGACTTCCCCAGCCCTCAAGATTTTTACCCATATATGTGAACCACTGATACTATTAAACAAAAGATGATCTTCATTTAAATTTAGCTCCTTTCAAAATTATTTTTAAAAGCCAGGTGTGGTGGCACACACCTGTAATCCCAGAATTTTGGAGGCTAAAGCAGGAGGATTGCCACCAGTTTAAGCCAGCTTGGGCTACACACTGAGTTCCAGGCTAACCTGAACTATATAGTAAGGCTCTTTCTTAAAGAACAAAACAACAAATTTTACAATATTTTATACATCATAAAGAAAAACCAATGTCAATAGTAATAAGCAGGAGATAATTTAAAAAAAAAACTTCTTAAAAAGTACTAAATTCACAATAGGTACTGGTTGTGCTCTAAGGTTGGTCCATGCAGCTGCTCTCACCATGAACATAGGTGTAAAAGAAGTGCCGGAGACACGGTCACATCAAATGATGCTTCTCAGAAAAGGCTGAAACTGAAAAAGTAACACAACTCCTACACAGCTTCGGTAAGTTAGCACTGTATTTGTGGACCACTGAAATGGTTTCAAATATTCAATCACTGCCGGTCTCAAGCTCCTAACTAGGTGAACTCTAAGCTCACCCACTATATAATAATCACCACACAGAGTGCATGGGAGCACATCACACCAGCTGTCCCCACTTCTCCTCACAAGAATGACAAGAAGTCTGAGGGAAATGGTAAAGATGAAAATAAGTCCATCACCTAAACCAAAGACCACAAAAAAGAACACTCTCCAGATTTTATTCAAAGCCTGATTTTGTTAAACAGATGAGGCCAGCTTAGGCACACTGAAAGAGGAATCTTAAGTATTAAGGAGGCTGGGCACTTTTTTTCTCAAGGTATCAATGAAAATAATGAATAGCCCGAGGACACAGAATGTTGTGCAAATTCTGAATTTCAATTAGGAATGACAAACACATTCCATACTATTCAAAAGATAATACTTAATCATCTTGTTCTATGTGCCGCCAGCCACATAATTCCTGTTAAGGGGAAAAAGAACTAAAACAGAAAAAACAGAACAGTGTGTCATACTTACTGGTAATGAACCCAAGATGGTCCCAGAGTTTTCTTGAACTGAGCAAGTCCAACAATATCAATATAAATGAGCTCAACGATTCTGTCTCCTACAGTTGGGCAGCCAGACCGGTTCCCTACAACCTTCTTCATAATTCTGTAGAAGGGCAGAAAAGAAACCACTTACTTGAGGTATTAAGATTGGAAAATTTAACAGGCAAACAACCACCACCAAAATTTTTGAGAGATGACAGCATGGCCAAGTCTACTACCTATGTTAATTTTTCAGGCCTGTCAGGTCCAACCTTGACCTCCGATTCTATATCATAAACAGCAGCACTGTCAACATGCCATCTGAAATCCAGGAAGATGTGGATCTGCATCCATTTGCACTGTCTAGCTGCTGTGAGACTTTCCAGAAGGTACTCAGCCCGAATCTCTTTTTTCTCACCCCCAAGGGGAAAATATTTGAATGTGAAGATGACATTTTACCTCTTGTCTGACCTCTTTATTCTCTAAATGTCTTCAATTTTTAGGCTCTACAGACTTCTACACAGACTTGCCCTGTTCACTAATTTTTTGTTACCTCAACCTTCTTTTAACTAGACCGCATTCCAGAACTGGCACTATGGACTATACTTTCTCATTAACCTTTCTTTCATCCCTGTACTCACCCTTCCACCTGATGTACACAGCCACCCTTGCACTCACGAGTTGACAATGGACTTGAGGAGAATGCCAACTCCACGGGCAGGGAGAAACACTAAGCACCATCCATTTACCCACAAACAGTCATCATACTCGCCTCTTAGCACTGTTCATGCTCCAACATAATCCTTCACCACTCTGAAATCCTACTCCAAAAGACCAAAATCACGAGCAGGACTCCACTCTACAGGGCTGATTCCCTATTGCTTTAGGCCTCCTCCTCCTCCTCCTCCTCCTCCTCCTCCTCCGGGTTTCTGACAAGGTTCCACAAAATCAATTTCTTCCTAAAGGCTGGAAAACTTTTTATAAGGGCTGGAAGATGAAACACTTCCATCTCTGCAGGCCACACCACCCTTCCACCATAGGATAAAGGTGGCCCTAAGCAACATATAAAACAATGAACACAGCTGTATGTACCTGAAACTTCACACAAACAGAGATCTGGTTGTAGTGTGGACCTGGCCATAGTGCGGACCTCTGGTCCACCTATGTTCAGTGGTTCCCAAACCTGTTGGCAAGCTGGAGTTACCTGGCTGCATCATGAAATACCCATGTCTGTGCTCTATATGCTTAACTATTTTGAGAATGGTCTATGAGGATTTTAAGCAGACTCTTCTAAATCTAAAAAATAAAATAGAAAGATCCCAAGTGATGCTAATTTCAGGCATATTTGGGAACCATTATTCTGTGTTATTTCCCCAATTATCTTCCTAAATAAAATACATCTAGCCCTGATCTTGATGTGCATAAAGAATAATACCACTACAGATTTCCTTTCACCACAGGGTAAGCCCCTGCCTGGTAAATTTCTAATTGGGTACTTGAGCTTCCTAGGCAATTCTTGTCTTTAGTACTTACACAGTATTCCATTTGGTCATCTATTCACTCATTCACTCTATCAGTTCAGTATTTGTATGAGCACCTACACTATACTAGGCACTAAGTGCTAAATATACAGTGGTGAATAATATTCAGTTTTCTGAACTTGCAGTATTTATAATCTTGAATCCATATCTCCATTAGCACTAATAGATTTGTAATTAGTGCAATTATTATTTAATGTATTAGTTGGAATTATCAAATGACTGGCAGCCCTTCAACTGCAAGGTAGCCAATTCTATGGGTCCCATACCAAAACCAGCACCCAGGAGGCACTGAGAGAATGATGGAAGAGTGAATTAATGCATCCACCTAAGGGTTACAGACCCAACATGTTCCAGAGCAAGCGGGAAGAAGGCAATGGGACATAGATTGTTTAGGAACAGTGGTGAAGATTAAGGGCTGAAAAGACCTCTAGTTTGTCTTTCTCTGAAGAGACCAAGGCAGGACTGGAGACAGACACTGGGTGCAAATCCTTATGATCCTTAAGATCTCAGACAATGCATTTTGGCTTGAATCTCAGCTTTAAAATGCAGACAACGGCAGTGCCTACCCTCAGGTGCTAAAGACCAGTAAGTGGTCCATGAAGGATAGTTGTAAATAGTCATCATCAATGTGACAGTTGTCATAACAGTTCAGACCACTGTAACTTTTAACACTTGAAAAAACTGCTAACAAGTGACAGTTGATACCTTACCAAACTGATTGCTTTATCCTAACATACACTGCCTCCAACCAGGGATGGAGCTTGTGGCTAAGATAAGTGACCTCCCTGGGTAGCAATGCCTTGTACCATAAAATGGGAACAGAGTGGACTATCTATGTGCTTTAGCTCCCTCTCCTGCATCTCAGATCTTCATTCACAGCATTTCTCCTGGAAATACTTGACACTGCCACATGATATTTAGCTGCTGGGTAAGAAGTCTTAAAGGGCAGTTACACAAGAGAGAGATCTAGATGTCTCTGCTTAGCCAGCTGTGTGTGGAAAGGGGATTTCTAGACAGTTAGAGGTAGGTGCTAATTTCAGTGAAATATAAGAGTAAGAAAGAGTTAATAGAATGAACTGAGAGTTGGCTAATCGAAAAAGGATTGGATCAGGGCTTTCAGGAAATTTATTTTATCTAAATCAAATTATACACAGGAACCTGCCTTATTTTAAGATTTAGAAAGCGTGATGTTGAGCAGGGAACAGTATGAATTTCAGTAAGAGATGGGGAATTAGAAAAGTCAATAATGTTTTGTGCTGCAGATGTGGGAAGCACCTGTAATAGCAAAGAATAAGCTCCTTAGTTTGAATTTTCTGGCATTCATTCATGAAGCCTTGGGAGCCTGCAGCTACAATGAAAACATATTATCCTTTTCACAGTGTACGTATTTAGCTCCTGAAAATAATCTTCTTATCTCCTGTTTAGTGAATTATCACTTTCATTTTCCTCCACAAGAAATTACAGACTAATAGAGGGCTTTAAGAGTTTACAATTTCTTTTTTGTATCCTGATTTTAAAATTGAAAAGCAATCTCCTTACTCCTTGAGCTCAGCCAGTGAAGCTGAAATCCTAATGTCATGGCCCAGTAAGTACAGAGATGTAATTAAATCACTCCACTGAACTAATTCACCAAGAGGGCCACCACTGAACGCTGTCTCTGCGATCTTAAATCCAGATTCCTTGGTCAGGAGTCCCAGGTGAACCAAAACCTGGAAGACAAAACAGGCAGGCATTCATTGGCACTGAACCACGTAAAAGCCCACAGTGATGTGACGCGCACCGCAGAGCGATCAACCCATTCTGACGGCACGCTTGTGTTGTAATGAAATCTCAACGTGGGGCATGCTGTTTTTCTAGAAGGTACAATGACGGGAAAGAACTTTTCCTGTTTTAAGATAGAGAAAATCATTACTGTCCTTAGTGTGGCTGAGTATATGAGAGATGGATGAATAATCCTACTTTATAAAAATGGATTATACTTGTAAAATTAGAATTAAAGGAAAGCAAGTGAGGATACTAGTGTGTCTTTTAACAATATTTAGCTTCCTCCTTTTTCCCATAGCAGAAATATTTTAATCTTCTCCCATGAAAAATTCCCAACACAGAAGAAAATCAGGTAGGACAATACAGTCAGCCCCAACAGGCTGACCACGTAACTCCAGTAACTACTAATTCATGACAAGTCTTATGTAATCCATATTTTCTTTTCTTTTGACCCCCTAGAGTACTATGAAGTAAAGATTAGAGGTCCTATCTTCCCACCTATAAATATTTCAAAATGTATCTGTAAACAAAACAAAGCTTCACTTAAAAAAAAAAACATGGCCCCATCACTGTCACCTCTAAAAAAGCTATTAATTCTTTAATGTCATCAAGAATACAGCTGATGTTTCTACTTCCTCAGCTCACCCCTTTGCTGTAAGCATAGCTCTGTGAGTCAGAAGTTGAAGTGTACACATTATAACTGTCTCCTTTATCTCTTAACCACCTTTAATCTCTGTAATTCCTTCTTACTCTTTGAGGAGGTTGTTGATAATTTATTCATTGAAGACACTGGGTCCTCTTTGCAACAGTCTCCTACGCTCTGAATTCTGCTGATGGCAAACCCAGGGTGTTGCAAAAGCAGCTCATTGTGTTCTTCCTATTTGTGGTACATTAGTCATTAGAGCTTAAGGTATGATCAAACTCGCATTTAATTTTTTATTTCGTAAGTGCTGCTGTGAATTTTCACTAGAGAGAAAACAGCAAGGTGCCCTTGTTTTGGGAGATTAGCAGCCACTTATAATCAGTAAGTGAACTCATTAGTCTTTGGAGGCTGCAAAGCACTGACGTTCTATCACTCCTCTTTTATCTCTTCGCTAAAAATACATCTATAAAGAGATACTCCTCTATATGGTCAAGTGGAGGTCAGTCTGCATAGAATAAGCCTAGGAAATACTCGAGTTTTTCATTGTATTTTCCAGTTTTCAGGATAACATTTTTAAAATTTTATTGAGTTTTTTTTGGATACAGGTTCTTACTACGTAGCCCAAGACGGCCTTGAACTCACAGTGATTTTCCTATCTCAGCCCTTACTTTCCTTTAATTCTGCTTTGAGAAGTGTATCCTGTTTTTAAAAAGCAAAATAATTTGACTGCTGGGATTATTGATGTGTGCCACTATGCCTGATGATAACAAGAATTTTCAAAGCATATCCTCATCATGACTTAGGTTCTGCTTAGTTTTTAAGTCTTACAAAGCTATGCACAGAGGCACGATATGTTTCAATAAATTGCGGTGCTGCTACCTTGACCACGCAAGGCTACCAAAGTCGGCCCCTCAGTTCTGTGGACACACCCCAGCAGCCTTTTGCAGCTTCTGTGCCCTTAGGTAGGATGAAATACTCTGTGTTCCCACATATGATGTCTACCTCCTTAATGTGCCATTTTTCCAAGAGTCTCTTACACCACTTAGTGGAAACGGCATTTAGAGATCAAAGTCTAGGGCTTAAGGGACCCCAGTTAATCACTGTTTGAAAACCTTTTCAGCGGCACTAGCTAGTAATGTGTTTTCCCTCTAAGATACAATAAATTAAGAGTTCTCACCAGTACTTCAAATTCAAACTCAGGACTATCATATTTTTACATAACAATATTTATCTTCCATCTGCTATTTTCTGTCTCCCACAATGAAAATCCCACTTCTCAAGACACTAACAAGATTACTCATTCATGGTTATACAATTATTCACAATGAATTCGGAATGAGAACACTGACACTCCCACATACAATTTGATTTGTTAGAATTGTTTTAAAATATTTTTTCAAGAGCTGGGGACTTAGCTCAGTGGCACAGTGGCTGCCTGGCAAGCAGGAGGTTCTGAGCTTGATTCCTGGTACTGATAAAAATAAAATAAAATAAAAATTTTGTAGCTCTTTTTGCTCTCTGTGATATCCCATTAAAAATGTTCAATTTAAGGGTTGGCCAGATAGCTCTGTGGATTAGAACGCCTGCTTAGGCAGACACAGGGACCAGCATGTTGTACTGGCCCTGCCCCAGGTGTGAGGTAGAACCCTAACTCCTGGGGCACAACTGATACTGGGCCACACAACTGTAATCCTAGTCCTTTGGGAGGCTGAAAACAGGAGGATCACTATGAGTCCAATCTGTGTAATGAGACACTGTAGATCCTGTACTAAATACATAAAAAAAGTCTAATTTATTAGATAGATATACAGCCAACTTTTTGTTCTTAATTTTCTTATGACTTTTATTGTAATTAAATGTTCACCCTTAATGTAAAGTGGTTCCAGCATCAAATCTAAGGGAGATATGTTCAGAAAGGTTTAGTTTCTATACTTTTTATCTCTGCACTATTCCCTCCTTATTTTTTTCTTATGGTGCTAAAATATACATAACATAAAATTTACTGTTTTAACATATGCAGTTTCACAGCAAGAAACATTTATATTATTATACAACTATCACCACCATCCATCTCTTTTATTTTTAATATTTTTGGTTTCGTCTTTCAATTTGTAAAAATGTGAGTATGATAAACGTATGTAAGTTATATATTTGTGTAGATGTACAGATCTGTAGTATGCATGCATGCACGCAGAAAAAAGTTTCTCTTCCGTTTACAAATAATGACTGCTGGTCTCATCTAATTTGTTTTTTTTACCAGACAGAATTCTGTAGATAACTCCTTAAAACTATGGAAAAATATTCTTTCTGTTATGGTTTGTGTCTGGATGTTCCCCTAAAGCTCCATGCAGTTGTGAGGCAGGCTTCTAGAGGTTGTGGCTGACACCAAGTCTGAGGCTGGGATTAGGGGTGTGGTACGGGTGCAGGCAGTCTACACACTATATAAGGGAGAGAAAGAGGCTTGCTCCCTCCTGCGCCTCCCTTCTGCTCCTTCTGCTCCTGCTGCTTCTGCTATCTTCTGCTGCCATGCCATGAACTACTGTCCTCCGCCCTGAGCCATGCTGCCTTAGGGCCAGCTGTGAGTGTGAACTGTGAGCTTAAATCAACCTTTCCCTCTTTAATTTGGGTGCTGGGTATTTTGTCTGGCAACAGAGAAAAAAGTAATCAAGACACTAGCTTTTTACACTGCACTTGCAGTCTCTCATCATGTGCTCACCACATACTATTTAGTGCCAACCTGTCTCGTCATGGTGTCTCAAAGTTAAGGGATGTAAACAAAACTGACCCATTGAACTGTGACTTAGGGCCTTATAAAATGCATGCATGGCATCCTTTTCAAAGATAGTAAATGAGGCAGATTCATTCTTTTTAGATACAGCAACAAATGGTTCACCCTGCTCAGTTTTGAAATCAGAGCAGTTAATTTACGGTCACATCCCTTAATCTCCAACTAACAGGGCAGAAGATCATCTAAGCCAGGGGCATGCCAAAGGGTTTCTAAGCATGTCCCATGAACTTGAACAACCTGACTTAAGTGTACTAAAAGTCTCCTTCCTAGAGACAGAAGCAAAAGCAACAATTAGATAAAGCAGCAATGGAACTCACAGGGGGCCTAGACCCCAGAGGAGCAAACCACCACCACATGAGATTGCTAGGATTCCATACAACAGAAAGTTCTCAAAAGTCGGACTCAGGTAAAGAAATGGAGAAAGTTTTCTAACACAGATCGACCGACCGACCGACCAACCGACCGACCGACCGACCGACCGACCGACCGACCGACCGACCGACTGAATGACCAACCGACTGAACGACCGAGTCAGTCAGTCAGTCAGTCAGTCAGTCAGTCAGTCAGTCAGTCAGTCAGTCAGTCAGTCAGGTGAAAGAAAAATTTGACTGGCAGATATTCAGTTTAACTTTATTGAGAACTTTGTACTGGTCTCTGCTCATAATAAAAGTCAAGAAAAGGGCTGTACAAGAGGCTGGGCTGATTTGCTCTGAGGGAATATCATTTCAAACTGACATTTCTCTTAACTCTTGTCTCCAAGCAAAATCAAATTTTAAAAGAAAACTGGCATCTAACTGAAATGGATTAAGAAGAAACTCACTTTCTTGCGCTTTCTCTTTTCAAGGTTTTGCTTTTCTGCCAGGGACTTGATTGCCTGGATCCAAGCATCAGCCATTCGTCGGATCCGCAGTCTCATCCACCGGAATTCTTCATGCTTTTTCATCATATTGTAGAGAATATTAAAATCCGTACGAATTTCTGCCTAGAAACAGAAATTCAATAAAATGTATAGAAGATAAATGCCATAGAGCCTAATGGTTTTCATGATGTGACATTTGAAAACTTGAAAGCGATAGTCAATTAAATCCAGGGCTTCAAAAAGAATCTTGCCATGCTGCCCAGCTTCTATTAGTAGGTCCCAGGATTGCAAATTAAAGCAAAGGTCCCCGAGTGCTGATAAGGGATATTATTAAAAAATTAGACACTGAGAAAGGCAGTACACTCACTGCAGAGTCTTGAACTATGTTAACACGCAGTTGGTACAATGAGCATGCTTGCTGTACCTTGAAATTCTCTGCTCTGAAATTTATTGCGCTACTTGGATCGATTGCTAGGTAGCAGACCCACAGGAAAACTGAAGTCAGATCTGAACATGTTGTCCAACATCATGTTGGTTGCCACTGAACCTCTTTCTGTACACAGAATTAAATAGGGAAAAATGCTTATCTTCTAGTTATGTCCTGGTCCAAACTAACAAAAATTACTATTTCTAAGGTGTTTAAAAACAAAGGATATTCTCTCCTATTTAAAAATTCCGACCAGTATGATTTAAAATCCAATGAATATTTTCCTAACATGCTAGACAATATAGCTGGGTGCAACCCATGACTAGAGCCACAGACAAACAGTACTAGTATCTATTTCACAGAATGCCTTGAACACAGTGAATCTCATCTTTTAGAAGTGGTTCTTGCGGTCAAGCAAGCTAGGACTCACACAACCAAATCCCTTTGTTTACATATTTTCTATGGGTATTATATGCTAGAATGACAGAACTGAACAGCTGCAACAGAGACTGCACAGCTTGCAAGATGAAAATATTCCCTATCTAGCTGGTCAAAACAACAAAAGCTTCAGTCTTCACCATGGCATACACAGTTGATCACAGTCCCCTTCCCACCTTTCCCATCTCAGCTCATCCAATTCTCCCTGTCCTTGTCCCCAAGCTATGCTTTAGAATACCAAATGTTCCTTTTCATGTTATCGGAGGTACCTTCTCACCTTGACCTCCCACAAATTCATTCATCATTTTAAATTCAGCTTGAATGTCATCTTCTCTCTGTAATCTACCCTGACCTTTGCAGGCTTTCTCATTATTGCTGTCAGCCTACTTTAAAGCACTGTGACAGGCATGGTCATTATTTACAACCACCCTCCTCATCAGACCATCCACTGCCTCTACATTTGGCACCAGGCCTCATTCCTATCAGTTGCCCATCCTTTAGAGACCCCCAAAGAATTGCTCAATAAATAAATCTACGATTAACTGATCTGGTCACCTCGATCTCTACTACAGTACTGGTGATGGAAGTTCTTCAGCTGAGCACTATTTTTAAATTATAGCTGCAAATCTAAAAAGATGCCACATGCATCACTTAACAGTGACCTAAATGCACAAATTTAGGAAGAGTTTTCTCATATCATTTACCAATGAATTATGATCAGCTTCTTCATAGGGATTTTTTGCTCTCCAAGGTAAATGAGGACACCAATTTTCAACCTGAAAAACATAAATCAGTGACACAAAGTATTATGGTTTAGCTTTGAATGGATTAACATCTGTACAGTATGCTGAGATCTGTCCCAGGCACTCAACAGAGGTATTCATGTGGGACATTATTAACCAAAGTCTCCTGACTTTAGCGAGCGATACAGGTGCCCTCTAAGATGGGGAACAACAGGAGCACTTGGACAGACACACTTTTATGCCAGAGAGAGAAACACAGGCAGAAAGTTGAAGACTTGAACGTGGCCACAGGGAGTGAGAATGTGAAGGGGCCTCTGTGACCATGAAATCAATGGACAGGCGTGATCTGCCACCTGTGGCTGCCTGCCTGGAAAGCAAATAGGGCAGCATCTGAACCATAGAACCCAATGTCTGTATCTGAGAGTTAGCAACGTAATCCACAGCTTATGGTCAACTGGTCAAGACTTCATCTTCTCTGCTGGCTGTTGGCTTGATGCTGTTTTAGGAAATATGGTGGTAAAACCTATAGGAGGAAGACATGGGAGGACAACTGAAGCTGGGTTGTTCTGTCACTGCACAAAGGCTCAGAACGTTGTGCAGAGGGAGGGAAGAAAAACAAAGAAAGCACCAGGAATACAGCACCTGGATTTCATAGGAGTCACTTCAAAGACAGTCATACCAAAGAAAATTGGGCAAATTAATTTCTAATAAACAAAAAATGAGAAATGTATAGAGCAATGCTGGTGCTTGGCATGTCTAAAGTAGTCAAAAGCTTCAAGATAACATTATTATCCATGTACTAAAATATAATAACTTTATTAAAGATGGCTGTCAGGCATTGACAATACTTTTTTACTATCTGGTATATCTTTAAAATGTAGAAGTGTGGTGCGCCTTAGAGATGGGAGGATGATACAGGGCGGTAGAATCAGAGCTCAGCAGACTGGACTTGCCCAAGACAGTTCGCCATCTAGAAGTGGGTGAGTTTTCAAAGAAACATCTCAGTTTCACTGATCTAGAAATTATTCATAATGCAAGGTGCTTTTCCTTCTGCCCAAATATAATTGGCCTGATTTGCATAAAGCCATCTGCCACTGAAAAGGGAAGCAGCAGGCCTAGGACAGCAAGGCTTAGGGCAGGGCAGAATCCCAGGGTACCACAGGGCAATATTCTCTTTTCTTCTTAGGTAATAAAATTAGAGTTTATAATATTTGTGAATGACTTCAGAGACTCAAAAACACTCCCTACCAGATAAGCTGAAATTGCTTTTACTCATTAAAAAAATATCTTCTTTAGAGGCCTGTGGTCTAATTATTGGGGCTTTCAGTAATATGAGCATGAAAAGCAAAACATGCACCTCCACGAAGAAGAAACATGAGGGAAAGCAAGCAAGCCTGCGAGAGGACGACGCCTGCACCCGTCGCCGCCGCCGCAGCACGCGCATCTGCTCCTCGTGTTCTTAGACAGGACCGAATGATTTATTTCCAATTAAATTTCTGTAAATGAACATCTTTGTAAAAGGATATTTATACAATGAAGGCTTCAAATGGATGACTTCATTGCAAGTCCTTCAACCATAGCCCCCCACATACACATATGCACGTACACACGCATGCACACACACACACACACGCATGGTACAGATTTGAAATAAGCCTTACAATGAAACAAACACGTTTATAAAGCAATTAAGATTTTTAAAAAATCTCTCCATGAAAAGCATGACTCGGAACGATGAAACAAGAGTGAGTAAAGGGCATCCATTCAAAGGAGATGCACTCGCTGGACCAGGCACTGACAAAGGTCAGTGTATTTCCTTCTCATTTCCCTACCCTGAGAATGATCTCCAGGATTTCAATCTCAGGAAAATACAGTTCAAGGTGATCTACAATACGATGTCCCTACAACATCCTCAAGACTATAATTCCTCCCCGAAGCTGATTGCTTATCCTAGTCCTTCCTACTCTAAATTACTCGCTGGTACTCTGCAAGGTTCTAAGAACATCCTTTACAAATATGGAAAATAGCATTGGTCCAATTGAGCTTTTAGTGAGAAATTTCAGTGACACAGTCACTCAGAATGGTGGAAAAATCTGATTATGAACAAGAAGGTAGGTTTTTAGCATTGTTTCTGTACACACTGATAGGATAACTGGTTAATGAAATAATTAAATTATATGTAAAACCAATTACCCCATAGAGAGAAGGGGAAAAACAAAGTGTTTCTTTTTGATATTTCAATGGATTACCAGGATTGGAAGAAAGCCAGCATTGGCAATAACTCCAAGTCCTGAAACAAACAGCCCTCCCATGAGCAACATTTTCCTAAATAAAAGCCACATTAATAACATTCAGGGAATAATGTTACAGCCTGCAGCACAACCTCCTGATACCCTAGCTCTGTCTTCCAGCTGATCTGTACACAACTTAGCCTACCAGGCGAAGATCCTACCAACCAAGCGAGACCCTAGGAGACGGCCCTCACCTGGCTGACCTGGAGCTGGCCCTCACAGTTAAATACCATTCTGAATAGCTTCTCTCTTGATGCCTAACTCATGTCCTATATTTACGGTGGCCATCTTCCTCCACCCACGTCTTGGCTGTACTTTTTGTCTTTAGTGCAGGGATATCCTGCCATCACCACCCTCAAATCTCTCCCTGCTCTGTAACCAACTCTCAGAGCTGGGCAACCCATCCCCAGGGCCTGTGTCTGGGAAGCCACTGAACATCTTTAATAGTAGCCTATAATTCCCTGCAGTAAGTTGCAAGATTGAAAACTGTCTGAATTTATGGCAACATGCACACAACAGTTGATAGAGGAGCAGAACCATTATTCTAATAACCTTCAATTTGAGGCAAAACTCCTTGGACATGAACTGATCTTTTTAGTGCACTGGCCTTAGGCCACAGAATGAAGAGGCAGAAGAGACAGAGACCAGCCAGCCTGGCATTCTGGAACATTAATGCATATTCTGCAGAGAGGGCTCTATAAATCACTTTCCTTGAGCGAGGAGATATACAATAAAACAATTTGATTTTGGACGTTTCTCCTCCCGGTGATTTAACCTCCTTTGAACTAACAAGGTTTTGCGGCTTAATCATGAGGACTGAGAACCATCAAAGCATTTTCCAAGTCCCTAAAACTTCTAACTAGGTCAGGCTCATTTTCAAGGTCTGTAGGATGAACCCTTCATTATGCTCAGGTAATGGGGCGGGGGCTTGCAGTTAAATACTTAGAGAGCAGCTCTGGCTGAAGTTTTAAGGAGGAATGAGGAACTAATAAAATTGCTGCAAAAACTAAAAAAAAGACTCAAGGTTTGAGATACATGCATTTAAATATACTATTGTATAACTGCAGAAATATTTTCTGTTGAAAGAAGTGTCTGTGTTATAGGCTCTACTTTCACTATTGATGTGAAGAGTTTTGTTCAAGTGAATCACTGATAAAAGATTTCATGTTTTATTTCTTAGATGGTAAATATAATCAAAATTAAATTGGAAAAATACATAGAAAAATATTCAGATTATTTCTGAATAACAATGAAACATGAATGAATAAAATTATTAAATGAGATATATTACATAAACATATAAGTGTTTACTTTAGGCTCAACATGTGTCAGGTTCCCTAAAAAATAACACAAAAATGTGCACATTTCAATCACTTAATGCTTGAGGTGCCCACGTTGTAAACACTATCACCACAAAAACTCGAGGCTTACTGACAATTTGCTGAGGAAATCCTGCTAGGGAGTAGTGTGGCCAGGTGATGACTAGAATCTGCTGCTTCCCTGGTCAAGACTGAGAAGGTCTCTGAGATCAAGCTCAGTGAGGGACCAGAGATTTACTGGATGAAGAGGTCTGAACCTGGGACCGAACAACATTTGTGCACCCAACTCTGCAAATAACCAGACACGTTACTATGTACTATGTGACTGTCAAGATTCCTTGTGTACAGAAAGAAGGATTTGGATCAGATGATATGCTTCATTCTGTTATCCTGTCAAAACAGAGTTTTGGGTCATCCTGTGTGGAAGAACACCTGAACAGCTCTCCTTGAAAGAAGAGCAATCCTTTTGACTGAACCTGACCCTATCTCCTTGTACTAATATATGCAGAGCTGGCTAGGACTTTTCCTTATATCTTCAATTGGTTTTAAGCGATGCATGGGGAGCATTGGTGGTCTAGGTGGGGAGCTGGTGGTAGTCTTTGAAGACGGCATGCATGTTTCTCTGAGAATCCACATCTGCTGCTCTTTAATATGAGCTGGGTCAAAACAGGTGAGCAGCAAATGCTCCACACTGTTGGCTGGGATTGATCCTTGAAATAGAGGCTATGAGTTTCTGGGACTTGAAAGATTACACATCAGAGCTGAAGCACCGGACTCCAAAACATTAGATACTATCTCAGTTGTGTAGTGCTGATTACTTCCTGTATATCCACTCTGCATATTACAGAGGTGAACGCAGGCCTCCTATGTAGACCAGTTCACAGTGCTCACCTCCTTCCTGCCATTCTCACTCATTCATCCTTAAGCCACTCCTCCTTCATGACTGAATAAAACGCGGGTTCAGCCCTGAGTCTAAGCGTTCGCTCCAGAAAGCCATCTTTGTGCCTGGACTTAGGACCTCTTGGAACCCCGTAATTATAAATATGCTTTAGTGTCTTTATTCTTGCTGTGGTTTGCACAGGAAGTGGTAGATTGGAATTAACTTGAAGAGATTTCAATAATTGATGCTTGGGATTACAAATATAAACTGGACTGAGATGAAGACCACGAAGGGCTCTCTATAATCCTGTTTACTAGTTGTCAGATGAATACAACTGTGTGTGACAATTCATTTGTACACATGCAAATATACACACACTTGTTATACTTATCAAATGTAGTTATTCATTAGTCAACATGCTAAAAATGTATAAAAGGGACTCTACCACACACCAAAGTCTGTCCACTCAATACTCTAATGCTTCAAAATAGAGCGGCTCAAGCTCTATATAGGACAATGGCAGTGATTAATATTTTGGAGCCGCAACTTTCTGAGTGTTGTACACTGGAGATGGAGTACAGGGGATAAAGGGAATGAACGTGTACTACCACGTAGCAGGATCTGAGGCACTTGCTCATCAAATAATCTTCTGGGAAAGGCTGACTATCATGACAGAAGAGGACATGGGACAGAGACTGGATTTAGCTAAGAGCTGAAAAGCTGTCCACCTGTCCTTCCCTAGAACTCATAAACTTAATTACTACGTAAACACAAAAATCAAACATTTGGGGTGGAGGGGGCAGGGAGATAGCTCAGTGGTCTAACACCTGCCTGGCAAGTGCAAGGACCTGAGTTTGAACCCTAGTGCTGTAGGCCACGCTGGCCACATGCTGTACAGGCCACAGAGACCAGGTATGATGGTGGTACAGGCCTGTAATTCCAGCACTGGGGAGACTGAGAAAGGTGGATCATTGTGAGTCCCAGCTGCACAGTGAGACCCTGTGCCAAATAAATAACTAAATTAAATAAAAGATTTTTTAAAAATGTTTGGGGTAGAATATAAAAAGAAGCTGTAGTAGGTTCTCAATATCCCACAAAGCCAGTGGGGTTCTAACAAGATGATGACATAGGATTTCCAAAGTCCACCCAAATCCCTACAGGGGGAGAAAAGTCAATTTTCCTTCACATACAAGCAGCAGCAGCCACAGCAGCAGCAGCACGGTTCTCCTGTAGCCAACCAGAGAGGTGATGCCCCAACCTGCTCCTCAATGCTCGCTCAGCACACTGGTGGTCGTGCTCTGGCAAACTGGCCCCAATTGGCCTGCATCCACACTGGAGACCTGTTCACTGCCAAAGTCACCCAGCTTTACCAGGGGGGCACATTCTGGAGACCAGGCTATAACATCTATGTGTAATGGGCCTGGAGTGCAGATCCAGACATAACACCACCAATGCATGACAAGACTACGGGGTGGGCCAGAGAGAGCTGTGCTTTCTCACAGAAATGGCTCGTTCTACTTTGTCAGCCTAACCAGATCCCTCATGCTCTCCTGTAGATACAATATTAGAATTCATTATAATAGACTTGTGAACAAGCACTCAAAACATCACTGGCTTCATGTCTCAACCTTAATGTCTTAGGAGACTTTAAAGTTATAGATTTTTGCAGTGACATTTTTGGCAAGATGAGAAGATGACAGTTAGGAGAAGTTACCACTCATTACAAGGACAATAAATAGCCATTGTCTATTTTGTAAATGCTTTGAGTAGAATTATTCATTCATGGCATATACTGAACCACTGCATATGAGAATAAACCAAGTCAAAAGTCTCTCTCAGGACTGTGCTCATAAATGTGGGGTGCTGATGATCACCCTGGGGCCACTGCACTTGCTGGCCCCACCTCTGTCAAATGCTTGCATTGCTTATCTTATACCTCCTTCAAACACCAGTTCCTCACCTCAGTAGGGCTTTTCTGAGCAGGTTGTCAAAACCTGATATTAATTTTTCATTATCACTTTTTGCCTATTATTTTTTCTTCTATAGCATTTAATATAATCTAAGAGATTACACACTTTTTGATGTTATCTCTTCTCATAAAACATAACCTTGGGTGGGCCAGATAGCTCAGTAGACTAACGTGCCACAGCAACCAGAGATTGATCCCCAGCATGGGGTGCTACCTCTGTCCCCAGGGTGAGCTGAGACAGCAACTGAGACTGGGCACGGTGCTGCATGCCTGTAATCCCAGCACTTGGGAGGCTGAAAACAGGAGGATCACTATGAGTCTGATCTGTGTAGTGAGACCCTGTAGACCCTGCAGTAAAATACAAAAAGAAATAATAAAAATACAACATAACCTTGATACACATTCAAATACCCAGTACTCAGAAAAATCCAATGGCAGTGAATGCCATGGCACCCAGAAAGTGGTCCCTGTGGGTTACCTCCTTAGACATATGGTTGCTTCCCAGATCCATGCATCAGAACACCTAGTACCAGAGAGCAAGAAAACTGTTAAATACTGCCAAGGAGCCAGGCATGGTGGTGCATTCCTATAATTTCAGTACTCTAGGAGGCTGATGCAGGAGTAGTGCAAATTCAACCCAGGATGAGCAACTTAGTGAGGTCTTGTCTTAAAACTTAAAATGTTTTTAAGATGGGCTATGGAGATGGCTTGCTGCAAAGGCTTGAGTCCTAGTACTGGGAAAATCAAAAACCAAAAACAATAAATAACTTTCCAGGTCATTTCAAAAAGATGCAGAAGGCACCATGAACAGGCTTCCAAGTAGAATCATAAGGGATAGCAGTAAGAAAGGAACTGCAGTTGATCACACACACCAAATGTTTCAGTCAATGAATTCATAACATAAAAAGCATATAAGCAAGCAAAAAAAATTAACAAAGTGCTGGCTACAAGAGGTAGATGCTATAAAATTAGCATCTTAGAAATACATAAAACAAACGACTTGGAAATAAATAAATGAAAGTTTCCTATACATGAAATACTTCTCAGGATGACCAAGCAGCCCATGAGGAGCCATGTCTCTTTACAAAACTTCCCATATATATATTCACAACAGATCCCTAATGAAGCTATGTACCCAGATGCTGACTACTGGCTGCTCTCAAAAAGAGAGAGTAGGCATCACCTGTCTCCTCAGAAAAGTGTACAACTGCATCCCAGAGTTGTCTTGCAACTTAGTGAGCTGAGCCTAACTCTAACCAAGACTCACATCAATCTATGAATTTCCCAGAAATGGAAGGGATAGAGGGCCAGGTTATATAACTAAATGGAAGCAATGTAAGCATTGGAATTCAGAAGAGAAGAATTCATACCAAACTAAAGCAATTTCTTCAGCAAAAAAAAAAAGAAAAAATCACAAGCGGGGGGGGCGGTGCATAAGAAATGGGAAAAAACCTAAAATTCAGGAGACCTAAAGTATATCAAACATATGGTCCTCACTTGAGACCCAGTTGGAATAAACTTTATAAGAGGAACTACAGATGTGAATACTAATTTGATATTTGATGATGCTAAGAAATCGTATTAACTATCAGGCATGAAGTGGTATTAATAGTTATGATCAAAGTAATTTTATGTCTTAAGAGTTTTCTTAAAAGCTACACACTGAAATATTTATAGATAGCATGATATTTCAGAATGATGGAGCACGGAGGTATGTAGATGGAAAGATGTGGCCATGTTTGAATCTGGGTCATAAGCACAAGTTATTACCCTGTTGTTCATATGTGATATCTCCCACATGAAAAAGTTTTAAAAAACGAAAGTTTTAAATATACATTTGGAGTGTGAACTAGAAATCACAAGAGACTACTTTAAAAGTGTGTAAAAGGTGAATTGCAGATTATGTCTTGGCAGACCTCGCCCATCATATGTGTTCCAAGGAGCAAAGAGAGTGCAGCCAGGTTTGGCCAATCGCATTCCTTCCCCTTCTGATTTTTTTGTATGGTGGTGCCAGAAGTCTAACTATAAATGCTATAGGACCTTCCAGGCAGCCCAGAGGCATTGTTAAGGAGAACATCAGAGAAGGGAAAGTGTGTGGAGAGAACAGGGAGATGGTATACGCTCACTGACAAACAGTACTCTCTAAAGTCAGGATTAAAAAAAGCCCTTTTGTTCAGGATGTCCTAAAACTCAGGAACTAAGAGCAACAAATGCACATACATGAGAAATATACAAATTCAGGAAATGGGAAGAACATAATCATCAATCTCTGCTACCTCCTTTGCTGCCGTGAACTGTTATCTGATAGAAAGGAGTTGCCCATTTTGACACAGTGTGGGTTGGTCTTCTCGGCCAGCAGGCTAGTGGTATTTTTAAAGTATTTCTATACTCATCCTAAATGTTAACTTTTTTTAAAAAAAAGTTCTTTTCTCCTGCAACCTAAATAGTCTTTTTTTCTCGCTCCCCATTTTGACAAATTAGTCCACACAACACCATTTCCAAGTTATCTTTAGCAGCCAACACAGGCCATAAATCCAAATCATTGTACTGGTTATTAGGATTTCATTTCATGCTTGCATTCACAAACATTTAAGCTTTCAACCTTTCCTGTTGGGCATTAATCTTGACATTAATCAAGGGATTAAGTATGCTGAATTTAAACTCAAGGTTAATAGCATGCTCGGTCAATATTAGTTTTACATATTGCCATGGGAAAGCAGAGGCAAAGACCTTTATGCCTGTTGTTCATGAAATGTAAGAAACAGATTGACGGGGAAGGCACAAAACTGCTTCTTTTGTTCCATGATCAGACACACACACACACACACACACACACACACACACACACACACAGTGATCTGAGGTAACAATTTGTACACATCTAAAAGTCCAGCGATCAATCACTGGGAAATTTCTGACCAACTACACTGAAAATGGCAACAGAAAAGCTTAAAAGCAGTGGCAACAAATTAAGAAGCCAGGGAAGGTATGCTGTTTGCTATCTTCTGCAATGATATAAAAAGAAAAAAAAAATGTAGTTGTCAAACATATTCCTCAATTCCTTCATTCTACAGGGATGAAGAATTTTGTTCTTATTTTTACAAAATCTGCTATCAGAAAAAGGCTCTGTGACAGCAAAGTTAGTATACCTGAAAGTATGACATTCAGAGTAATTACTTTATGGGGTCTTGTCACTCTAACAGGAGTAGTTATATGGCTCACAAAAAAAAGATACAGAAAATGAACTGCCTGATGTTCTGGAAACACAGGACACCTGATGAATTATTCACTCACTCCTACCTCTTGGGATGACTCATGCCTGGTTTTCATGAGTTATGTTCTCAGGAGAAAGAGTAGGGATTTTCTGCTTTTAGGTAGGGTAACAAAATTATGAAGCATTAGAAAACTACCAATAAAACTGATTAATTGAAACAAGCTAACCGCAGCCATATTTCAAACATGAATTATTTAAGTGTGAGATTGAGTATAAAGTCAGTGGCTTTAGCTTAATCACCTGGGGTCAAACTTCCTTCAACATGAAGGGAACACCAGAAATACAAAGGGCAGGACTTTGTATCTCTGAGACCTGATTCCTCTGAGACATGTGTGATGTGGCTGTCCCCTGACCTTTAGAGATGTGAACACAGTCGATGAGATTGAGACATCCTGGCTTCAGGGTATTTCACTCTTCTCTCACTGTCTACCACCCAAAGACATGCCTCAAAGAAGGACCAATACTGGACCGCTCTACATCCCTGTCTGTACTACAGTGTCATACCAAAGGCAAGCAGCACCAGGGATGCTATCAGAGGACACAGGGACAGCTTCTTCTTGGAATTTAACAAGGATTTGTAGACTACAAGCTTGTGAGCTCAAAAATGGAAGATTATAAGTTATAATGGAAGCTGCCATACTGAGACAGCCACCAAAAAGCCCAGTGGGAGAAGCCTGCCATTTCCTGAAGTGGGTCTGACTCTAAATGCTTTCTTTAATCTGGTAAGTGGCCAGGCTAGGGACAGTTACCTCATGTCCTTTTTGACATTTTCCAAATTGCTAAACATGGAAAAAACACAAATTGATTCTTTCAATGAGGATTAAGTTAATAAGTCCAATGATGTCACCATTTTTCCAGTTATGATGCAGGAAATAAACAAGTTTCAGAGTCTAAAGAACAAAAGCAAGGTGATTTTCATGATAGAAAAGAAAAAATAATTATACTAACAGTTCCATGAAACCACAAATATAGTAAAAGACTTAAAAAGTAATAGAAAGCAAGTAACTTTTCAAACTATTCCTAACTTCGTATTAATTAACAGTGCATTGACCCCATATGCCAGCTCACCATTCTAATGCAAACACAAGTACCACATCCACAGATATGAACAGCGATAGGGAAATGTGCTCATCATATACAAAAAATCAGTATGAGAAGCAATGCATATGTTCATTACTTAGATTTGGCTATTCTACCATAAATCTCATCTTAAAATGTCACACTGTATGCCATCAGTATATGTAACTTTTGTCAGTTAAAAAAAAAAAAATAGGCATGAAAGAAACAGCTGAATTTCTACACTACCAGAAGTCAAGGGATGGAAAACTAAATTAGATTGGTAAACCAGAACCATAAATTCACTCTAATTCTAAAATGGAACCAAGAGTCCATTTACAACATCCAGCCTACAACTATTCTCAAATAATGACAACATTAACAAACCATGAAAGTGTCAGCTATCTTTATTAAGTATCTTTCATCTGCCAAGCTCTACTAGAAGTCTATTTTCATAGGAACTCAAGAATCTACACCAAATTCTCATGGTAGAGGACTTTGAAAATACATAAATTAAAATTACTAATTTATTAAGGAAGAACCTGAAGCACCAAAAGTGCGTGTGTCAGTTTTCCAAGTTTCCTGATGCTTAGAAAATGGCAGAAAGAGAAGATAAGCTCAGGCGTGAGGCTCACTGACATGAGCCTCACTGACTGATGTGATCATGCTGGTGACATTCTCTCTCTCATAGGGTACCTACAATGATGCTTTAGTCAAACATTTGTAAAGCACAGGTTCACAGTTATTTTCAGACTAAAGCTTTGAAAGAGAGATCCCTAGAGCTCTCCCAAGGGAGCCCCTGTCCACCCTCCATCCCAGTGCAGGGCCTTCCCCCTTTCTTCTTATCCCATTTGACTCCTTGAGGACACAGAAGCACAGCATGATGGCAAGAAAAGGGAGTTCTCAGGAGGGGACAGTGGATAAATACAGCAGATGCTCAAGATGTGCTCAGTGAACCACATCAGCTGAGTGAAGGGAAAAATCTGATCATCTGCTGGGAGAGAACATGCTACAAGCTAACTAACCACCATCCCCTACTCGGGGAGGGGAGGAGGTATTCACAAGTCCCAAGATGAAGTATCCAATAATAAGTACATGTGACTCACGAGCCTTTGTATAGTCCACTGTCCCCCATATTCTTCTTGATTTCTCTTCCACAGAACCTTGTTCTTCTCTGCCTTGCACTGTGTCTTTCCCTTCCTCCACTGGGAGTGGAGTGAGGTGATAGTTTCAAAGGAAAGGAACATGGTGAGCAATCTCAGTCCCTTTCTATCAGTCTATACCACTCCCGCACACCTTTCCATGCAGGAGATGGAAAGACGCAGCTGAGGAAGGAATGCAAAAGCCTCTATCCATTATCATTTCAGTCTACCCCAATGTGGAGATTCTCAGGAAGGTGTGAAATTAGCTCAGCTTGTCAATCGTGGAGCACAGTTGGACTCTGGCTACGCTGTAACACAGGGAAGGAGAAAGTAAACTTTTGAAAATTAAACTGGATAAGAACCCTTTCCTCTGAGCAGGAAAGGTACTTTTAATTGACTTCTCACAGGAGTGAAGGTTCACCCATAGCCTCAAGCCTTTCTCCCTGGCAGAAGGAAATGAGAAGATTGGCCACAGGCAGCCCAAGACAGAAGGTAAAAACAGCTCAAATAAATGCTGCAACATCCATTTGGCAGCAGCCTGCTAATAAGGAGTTCTGTAGGCCTGACTCTTGGTGCCCGCCCGCCCGCCTACCCTCCCTCCTTTTCTGTTTTTGGCATTGGGGATTGAACTCAGGACCTTGCACTTGGCAGGCAGGTGCTTATGCTACTGAGCTATTTCCCTGGCCCAGTGCTTTTAATTTCTAAGGGGTGCTTTAACACTCACTGGCTTTAGGAGTCTTGTAATGGCCATGGAACAATTTTGTCACCAACAAAAGTTTATGGAGCTACAAGTTCAGCTCAGTCGTGAAGGTGCATGTGTAAAGCCCTGGGTTTGCTCGCTAGTGGGAGGGGAGGGGAGCCTGGCTCTGATGTGGCCAGGAAAGCTAGAGGACGACGCTAGAGAGGATAAATTCCCTCATTCTAGCCATGACTCCTACTGCAAAACACTGGCTTGGCTTCTATCCCCCACCAAAAGAAGTTGTCAACCTCTTGTAGCAGAGAAAAGAGAGGAACCTGAAGCCTGTGGGCAAAACTATGGCAAAGCATTTAATTTAGCCTCCAGAAATAGAAGCATTCTCCATGGCACTGCCAGGGAGCTGTTACTATGGGTCAAACAGCAACAGCAACAGCAGTAGCAGCAGCAGCAGCAGCAGCACACAAATACAGACAGACTCAGAATGAACCTGGCAGAGAGCCCTCCAAGGCACAGACTCTCAAATTAGTGGCACCAGTTCCATGAAGCCCTCAGGCTCATCCTTCTTCCTTAAGGGGACAAGGGACAGCCTAAAGGTTTTGGTTCTTCCCCTGTAGCAGGATACAACTTGTCTCTTTTCCATCCCTCACCTTTTCTGAGGGTGAAATGGAAATCACAGAGGCCTCCAGCAAATCCCACGAGGTCTATGCTCTGCAGCCCTCATACCAAAGCCTCTATGTAAATTCAATGGCAAATGAAAATGAAGCTTAGGTAAGAAGAACAAAAAGGCAAGCAGAGGTAACTAGCTTGCCCAGAGGTAAAGAGCTATGGGCCAACGACAAATAGAGGTCAAGAAATTCAGTCCTCAATCACCAAGGAAATGCAAACCCAAACCAGCACCCATTAAGATGCTTTCTCTGAAAGGGGGAAAAAAAAAAGAGCAAAAATCCAGGAAGTAAGGGCCTCGGTGAAGACATGGAGAAACCGGATCCCGCAGGCACTCCTGGTGATGTGCGAAATGCCACCACTGCCATAGAAAAGCAGCATGGTGGTTATGTAAAAACCCACACACACAATCACCATAGGATCCTACGCCCAGATTGCACATCCCAAAGCAGCATCTCCCAACAGGTATCTGTATGCCCAAATTCATGGCAGTGTTATTCACAATAGCCAAAGGGAGACACAGCCCTAGAGTCCACCGACAGCTGCACAGGAACACTGTGGCACAGATGCAGGGTCCAACAGCACTCAGCCTTAGATGGATGCTCGAATGTACGCCAGCCACCACACGGGCGAACCTTGATGATGTCGTGCTAAGTGGAATGAGCGAAATGAGAAATCGAATGACCACACTTATAGGAGGTGGATTCGTCAAACTAAAAGAGAAAGAAATTAGAATAGTGTGGGACAGGGCAAAGGGGAGTTAGTGCTCAATGATTACAGAGTTGAACAACGGTTAAGACGGCAAATCTCAAGTGATGTGTATCTTACCACAATACAAAAGCTGGAGGCCAACGTAAAAGGTAAACAGCCTGTATTTTCTTCAAGATTTAAAAAAGAAAATCTTCCTGGGGAGGTAGGGAGAATAATTAAGATGGGAACCATGGGACTTTTTGTATAAAAACAGCACATGTGTTTAAGCTTTCTAAAAAGGCAGAGCTACTAAACAGTTTGCACCACACACATGCACCCCCAGGAACCACAGGAAGCTACTCACCTCACTGAGGTAAATAAAAAAAGAGCAGGTGGACCCATCCACTCCATAGTCAGCATAGCAGGGATCGGAACGCCACATATCTTTCATCCACTGAAATGCACAAGAACAGATAACACCTCTGAGCAGCCTGTTGCTGGTATCCCTGACCACCTGCTGGCAGAGAACTGGAAGGTAGGAAGGGTAAGGGTGGGGAGGACAGCTCGAGCTTTGGACTGGAGACAGGACAGAAGGGTGGATGAGCGGAGGTCAAGATGACCAGCTGCTTAGTGCCGCGAGATCTGCAAGCATACACCAGCGTGGGCTGGGCCCAAACAGAGGTGCGTGGAACAAAGAAAGGCCAGACAGGAAAAAGCTAGAAAAGCTTCAAGACACAGCGCCTAGGGGCGCCCTTCACAGGGGACTATCCCCTGGGCACAAGTTCCAGGAGACAAAGCTCAGCGCTGGGATGCAGAAGGTGTAGAGGAGGGTCTGTGTGCCCACAAGCACGGGTGAGCACTTACAAGCACCACAAAGCGAGACCAGGCAGTATTTCTAAGGTCGGGCCCACAATCCTAATTGCACATCTGAGCTGAAACTTTTGTCTAAATGCTCCTGGGCAAATGGTATTCTCAAGAGCAAACCGCACCAAACAGAATTTTATGGTTTTTTTTAATGTCAGGCTGTGGATGACTAGGGGGCAGCAGACCTAAAACATATGAGGCCCTGGGTTCATCTCAGCACCAAAATAAATAAATAAATAAAGTGCCAGAATTGTCAAGTGTCTCTGGGTACCAAGCTAGAAATGCTTATGAGGCATTTAAAGGACAATCTCATTTAAATAAAAAGGGTCTGGGGACAAGAGAAGATAGGCTCTAAATAAGAGCAGTCCCTTGTCACCAGACCTTGAAGGATTACCCACTGGAGGCTAGGAAAGAAAGAAAAAGGCAGTTTCTAAGACCCAGCAGTAGTGTGAAGTGGCCCCTGTCCCTCCAGCATGACCAGCAACAGCCACTGTCAACTAACCTGTGGCACAGGCAGAAGCAGCGAAGGGAGCTCACAGCCACAGCACAGAACTGACAGGATCGGGGAGACCCTTCAAGGACTGGCAGCAAGGGCTCATCCACCCACCTGTACCACTGGGAAGCAGAAAGATCGAGGATGATGGAAATGAAGGGGCGCTGCTTTCACCTTACCTTGATTTTCCCCTCGCAGTGGGGGTAGCCATCCATAGGAGGCAATACACATTTTTCTTGAGCTCCATTAATGATATCTGAAAAGAATGGAAAACAAAGGATACCATGAGGTCCATGAAATTCAAGCCTAACATCTTTATAAGTGGAGAGGCAGCAAAAACCAAAACAGAGGCTTATTTTGTCAGAAAGTTCCTGGGTCCATGGAACCACTTCAAACATGCCTTACTGGCCTATGGTGAGGACCTGACCAAGCATAGCCCACCAACAGGCTGGCCAGAGCCCAGGGCAAAGGGGTGCTAAGGCAACCAGAGTGCTTTGCTTGGAGATCTACAATTGAGAAACAGAGAAAGCAAATAAGCAAGGAGCAATTAAGTACAGTCCCGAGACTAGGCGGGCCCATCAGGGCTGGCGGGTCCATTCTAGCATAAGCTGTAAGTGGAGCTCACGGGTAGACTTCATGAAGATGTGTGCACGAGCTCAAGAAGCCAACAGGGGAAAGAAAGACAAAGCTGGAGTCCAGAGGATGAGAGAGCCACAGGACACAGCTGTGCAGCCCCGAGGAATTGCACTCTGCTGTACATCTGATTCAGATTACCCTGATGGGCTCTGTGTTCTGTCAAATGTTTCCTTATCACAAATCTCTTTAATATCAACTAGTTTAAGTGGATACCTGCTAACTCCAGAGTCAAAATTAAGAAGAATGTCTTCAAGAAGCTTAACTCTTCACAAGCAACACACACATGCACCAGTGAACAATGGTGTAACAGACATGATTCAGGCCTGGACCAGGGAAGGACATGTGACTCGGTCTCTAAGAGTCAAAGAAGGCCTCCTGGCATCTAGATCCCCATTACCTGGGTTGTGAACGTGAAGCAGGGATGAACCAGCCAGCCAGGCGACCCAAAAATGTCATTCAAGAACTCAGGTAGATGCACACCCAGGGCCCCACACTGGCTGGAATGGATGAATGAGGTGTTAAGAGGCATGCAGGGCCCATAAAAGAAAGGCCGGGATCAGCACTGCAAGGGTTTTGGTCTTTTCCTAAGAGCATACCAGGGCAATGAACAAGGAAAAGTTTCAAAGAGGAAGTGGGTATGAGCAATGCTTTCTGTGGGAAGGGTCATTTTATTTGGAAATTAGGACAATTCTAATACATGCATGGTCTTCTTTTTCCAGACATGCTTAGGAAAGTTACCATTATTAACTGCCAACAATTTTTCTATGCCGACTCCTAGTGAGAAATTAGATCCCAAATTGAAATATTAGGCAAGGATATTTAATTGATACTTCAGTATCAATTAAATATGACAGCCGTCAGAGCTAAAATAAAAGTCAGGGTTGAGAAGGATCTCAGTGCATCCTTATCACTGAAAGCAGGTTGTTTTGATGCCCTGCAGCAGACCTGGACTCCCGATTCAGGGCTTTCTATAGGACTTCTACTTACTAAACATTAACCGAAGCATAGAAGTCAACATTGTCTTTATCTGGGACTGGGGGCAGGGTCACCCAGTAGTTACAGTGAAGTTTCTTAGCTTGGCAGAGCCTTGGTTTTGTGGTCACTAAAATGAGAATGACTACAGCTCTGTTTCATGCAGCTCTTATTAACGAAGTAAATATTTTTAAAGAGTCTGGTCCAGCACAGACATTTCTGGAAAGTCTCAGAGTTTCTGAAATGTATGTAGGGCTGAGTTACCAGTTCACCTTGCAGCCCCTCTGCTCCCATGATGTCTGCCTTAGAACAGCATGTGGCCCCTGTACTGCCACTCCTCTCACCGTCTAATCCCAACTTTCCTGGGCAATGCATACCAAACAGCTAAGTGGTAGCAGAGGTTCTAACAACTAAGACAGAATTGCCGCAGCCTGGGTTTGGGATGGGGGACATTTTAGAGGAGTTTACAGAGGTAAATGCTTTACTCCCTGCACTCCTAGAACATTCAGAAGCCAGAGGCCACCAGTCTAGCAGAGTGGTGGAGATGGGCTGAAGGGGACACACCTGCGACGGAGGCAAACCGAATGTACTGCTAGGAACTAATGCTTGTTGCTCCTAGGAGCGTCCTTCAGAATTTCAAGGAATAAAGATGCATTTTCCCAAAAGGTTGACAAATTATTCTGAAAATGGACAAGGCAGTAGATATTTTTGGTTCGGTGGGTCACAGTCTCTGTCATAACTATTTAACTAGGCTACAGTAAAAATGGAAACTATGAAGGGGTGGGCTGTGTTCTAACAAAACTTGACTTACAGGAGACAGACATAGGCTAAGTCTCCTAAACAGACTCCCAAAGCATGGCAGCCTCCTCATGTCTATGAAGAGCTGCCAAAATGACTATTTTTATGGACCCCCCACATGCATTCTCCTCAGCCTCTCCTTCCTCCCACCTTTTCTCTTACTACTTAAAACCTTCTTGTATTTATAACTCAACCAGGCATTCACCTCCCTGAGGACAGAGTCCTTAGTCCTCCTTTTCCACAGGGAGTCAGGGTTCAGTCAGCATTCAGCCTTGCCCTCCTCTGGTCTTCCCTGGGCTCCTGCTCATGTGTCTCTTCACTGCCATGAGCAACCCATTTTATTTATATTTGTCCATCTGCCCCACACAGGGTATAAGGAACCTAGAAGTCGTGCCTCCGTTATAGACTGCTACATTAGGCAGAAGTATTGTAGGCAATCAGACAGGGTTAGGCCCTCAAAGGAGTCGGTGCAGAATGCAATACACTGCAACTGTAGGGAGAAACACACACAGCTGTTGAGACCTCAAGACAAAAAATAAAACAAATAAACTCACAAATTTCTCCTAGGGATAAATAGCCACACCTTCCAGGAAAAACCACTGCTCTGTTTCATGCCTGCTTGTTATGTGTTCTCCATCTGATTCCCATTTAGTCAATACTACCTGAGCAACCATGCTCGGAATCTTATTGGTTGATCACAGCTTTGTCCCACCTCATGCTCATCTTGTGATTTTCCTTGTTTCCCCACCTTGGACCCACCTCATCTCTTGATTTTGTGCTATAAACATTCCTTGAAGATACAGGGTCCTGGGCAACCCACTTGGGACCTCTTCTGTCTCTCTCAGACAGAAGCTTGCTTTCCTGACAAATACATTCTGCTCTTAACTACCATTGTTCCTAGAATTTATTCTTTGATTTTAGAGCATATGAACTTGTACACACATCTAACAGGCAAAGAATTTCTTTCTCCCGTTAACTTCTTGCTAGATCACCAGGCATTATGGAAGTGCTGTTTGCAGCAACACACCTGTTTCTGCTACCCCTGGGTCTGACTGCTGGCCATGGGGACATTAAGATTGAGCAGAGACTCCTATGAAGCCAGGGTTGTCACTATTCCCCTCTGGGAACCTGTTAGTTAATCCACCACTCTACAATTCTATTACCTCATAGGTGAACTTCTTCTCCACAATTCAATCACATAGAGATACTGCTGAATAGACAATGGGATTCCAAGCTTTCAAAGGCTTTTCTTTGATAGTGCTCTGAGCTGTGAGGCAGGAGGTAACAAGCCTCTGGGACCAGGGCTAACAAGCAGTCCCCGCCTTCTGGCATGGGGTAGACCTGATACCAGAGTATGATAGGACTCGCCTGCGCAAGACCCTCCATATCTGCACAGTGCATGCAACTTCCACAGGCCAGCTTCCCCCATCTCTGTTTGGATAAGAAATAATTTCACATAAAAAATGTTTATGTTAGAGCCTTCCAGAGAAGACTGTGCTGATTGTATACAAGGGCCTTTCAAAAGAAGGGGCCAGATTCACCCCAATTCTTGTGTTGTCCATCTGTCCGAACTGTTTGTGGGGCTTGGAGGGCTGATACATCCAAGGAGCTCAGCTCTTACTACTATTTAGGATTTCATTCCATCCGTTACCCTTAAAACCAGCCTAGACTGCAACATCTTTCACCTAAAACTTCCCCACTATACTGACCTTACAGAACTGTCAACAAGGTATGAACACAAGAGGCAGATTACGTAGGTGTGAATACACTGCTGTTTCACCAGTACCTACATGATGGAGAATGCATTCAATTTTGGGTTTAAGAGACTAACACTTTTCCTGCCATTAGAAATACTTCAGTTTAGGATGAGACACACTGCTGAGGCCGAACACACAGGAATGGGACGTTCCTGTCAGGTTCTGGGCCAAGACCTTCCCTAATGGTCCACATAGATGTGCCTAAATCAAGAAAGAAAGAAGTGTATGTAGGGAGGCAACAGCATTTTAGATACACACCAAAAAGTGATGGGCACAAAGCCATCAGGTACCAGATAGGTTTTTATACGCATGTCAGCTCAGTCTCTAGGAACTGGCTGCCTGCCGACCTCTAGGTTCTTGAGAGTTGGGTCTGTGCCTGCAGAAGCTAATGAGGGATGTGAGGAGGGCACCACACACCAAAGTGAGGCAGGCTCCCCTCAGCTCCTGGGGGGAAGGACTCAGGGCTACAGCCCAGTGGCTGTTAAGGCCACTACAGGTTTTTCCTCAAAGGAATGAACAATGTCACAAAGCAACCAAGAGCCCAAGTTCCTACGTAGTGGTGAAGGCAGAAATCCACAGAGAAAAATGGGGCCAGGGCAAAAATGTCTCTCTTGGAGTCACTGGCCCAGGAACTGCGTTCTGGGCAGCAACAACACACAGCCAAGGAGACCAGGACAGAGAAAAGGACAAAGAGCAGGAAGGGTAGCAGAGAGAGAACAGCCCTTTCTGATGCTGGGAGAGGCGACACAGCCTATGTCCAGGGTAAGTGACTGATATTCATACTCTGCCAGTATTTAAAACACAGAGGCTTGTAGTTTTGTATCACCTTCGTGAATCACACATTCACTGTCCCAATACCTTTACAAATCAAATGCTAGGTTTGCCAAGTACCACACAATTCATCTTTTAACTGTCCAGTTCAACATAATTAGATATCTATTTTCTAAAGCATTACTTATCAACTATGTAGACAGTATCATAAAATTCCCACCTTCTACACACTTCCTCAATGTTAATGATAACCATTCTGCAATGCAAACAAAAGAGATCTAGCAATATGGCTACAAAATGAGTCTTAAAAATGAACAAAGAGGGCTAGGGCTGTAGCTTTGTGGTGGAGCCCTTGCCTAACAGCTACACAAGTCCCTAGACTCGATACACAGTAACCCAAAACAACCAAAACCAAAAGCAAGCAAAGGAAAAGGAGTAAGGCTGCTCGGCAGAATATTGCCTCAACTCCAAATCTATCAATGCTTATAGGTGGCACCTGGGTGACAATGATGAAGTAGAGATGGGAAACAGGAACAGGTAGGAGAAGGACAGAGAGGGATGGTTGCCAGGGAGCCCCACACAGAGACACTCAGAGTGAAAGCTGTCCCACCTGAAGGGCGCCCCTCTACCACTCTTCTGTGCTTTGATTCTAGCAAAGATGCCAAGTTCTGGAGATGGCACTTATTTTTAGGAACTTAAAGAACAAGGTGCGGCAGACTTTTTATTTGGAGCCAAACAGGCATCTAATCAGGTGAGGGGGTCTGATTCTCTTTCCATGGTTATTATAAAGTGAGGATGAAGAGGAGTAAAAGCTGAGTTCAGAAAACCTCTCTGAAACTTCAAAAATCATGACCCATTTCTTCCCTGGGAAGTTTCAGGAAACTGAGTGTAATCTTCTCATCCAGTTTCTTGTCAACAGCTGGGATAACTATCTGGCTGAGCAAGGCCTCCATTCAGCCCAATGCCACCCGGCACATATTTCCTCTCCAAAGATAAAGGGTCTCCAGCAATCCCGTTTTGTGTGTAGGACAAGGCAGCCTTTCTACCAGCACACCTGATACAAACATGCGGCCACGCTTATCAGATGGCCCTGGCAAGGCGTGCTCATGGGAGCCGCCCCAGCTGCAGTGCTCAGCCACAGCCAGAAACTACCTCAGTCTCCATGCTCGGTCTGGAGCCTGGCTCTCGCTAGCACCTCCGTCAGCTGGCTTGGCTGTGGGGGCCAACAGCAAGAAATTGGACAGAATAAGCCATGGTGAAATATAGTCTTCCATTAAAAATGACCTCACCAGTAATTTTCAGCTTGGCAAATATTCATTTGAGGCTGTTTTACATTTGCATGATGAAAAAAGTGATTTAATTTCTATAACTGAATCATGTACATAAAGTCCAAGCAGACAGCGCCACAGAGCGAGGAGCTGTCTCAACAAAGGAGCTGCGAGGCCAAGATACAGTTCAGCAGCAAGCCTCGGGCATAGGACTGCACATAGGCTGAGTGTCCTGTACTCAAAATGGTTGGGAACAGAAGTGTTTTTGAATTCAGAGTTTTACAAATTTTAGAATATTTGCAGGCTCTCCTGGATAAGCATTTATAATTTGAATGTTCAGAAATCAAAATAGTCCCAAATCTGAAAACTTTGAGTATCAGGTTATTAGCCCTGAAAACATTTACGCATTTGGGAGCATTTCAGATTTCAGATTTGGGAGGTTCAACTAGATACTCAGAACAGAACTGTTTATATTGTCCTGTTCTTGTTTTGTTTTAACCTAAAAGTTGGTATGTATGTATGTATGTATGTATGTATTTATTTATTGTATCAGGGATTGAACTCAGGATCTTGTGCTTGCCAGGCAAGCACTTATTCTACTGAGCTATCTCCCTGGCCCCCTAAAAGTTGGAAATTAATCACCATTACACTGAAAAATTTCAGAGCTAGAGAAACTTCTGAAACCTACTTGTCAACCCTCTCTTCTTTGATTCTTGATTGGTAAAACTGTAGCCTAGAACGATGAAGTGACTTCCTTGCTCATTAATGAGACAAAATTAATTAAGCATCTTCTCTGTGCAAAGCACTGTGAATGTCCAACCCAGGACTTTGCCTTCTAACTCAGGACTACTATTTCCAGTCTTTGTAAAAAGACAAACTACCACATTCATGTTCTGAAGAGTGATCAATTCTTTCTCCCCTCTGAAAAGCACTGCCAACAGCCTCATGGACTTGCTAAATAGACACTCAGAGCTACCTCACTGCACATATTTAAATATTAAGGACACCACAGAAGGCAAAAAGAAAATCACATCAAAATACAATGCCAAGTACTTTCAATGCCACAAAATTTCCATTCAGAATTCGGCCAAATAACTTGAGATTATTTATCATTGTTACACAGTGGGTTTTTTCCCCCACAGAATTATCTGCCTAATTAAACTGCTAAGCCTTAATTTTTTTTTCATAAGTTAGAATTAAAGAAAACCTAGGACCCAGATTCTCAGTATAAGAGACAGAGTATGTGAGACTGTGACGCACGTACAACTTGCATACACACACAAATGTCCACCTTAAACCACTGTTTTTAGAAATGTCTAGCCAGAGAAAAGGTGATTGTCACATGTGCAGGAACACATACAAATGCTGGAAAGGAAACAGTTGGGGATAAGAACAGCCACTGCTATGAAAAAAAGGGCCTAGTATCCCTAGGCATCAGAGAAGTACAAAACCAAAGCACGAGATAAGTGTTCCCATCAACTAAGGAAACCATAATCAAAAATTCAGATAACAAGCGTTGACAAGGGTATAGGGCAGGAATATAAAATAATACAGCAGCTCTGGAGAAACCCTCATCCCGTAAAAAGCTACCAACTGTGTTTCCATTTGATTCAGTAATTTCACTTCTTGGTTTCTATAACAGAAGAACAAAAATATTTATATAAAAAGTTATGCCAGTGTTCATATTGTCTAGCTTTGCTTATCCTAACAGTCAAAAGATGGAAATAACTGAAATGCCTACTGGTCAGTGACAGACCAAATGTGCTACACTGGTGAAGTAGAACACTACTCAGCCATGGGGTGCTAGCATGTTACAAAGGAGATGAACCTTAGGATCATCACACTAGGTGAAGTAGCCAGTCACAAAGGTTTCATAGATGTGATTCTAGTTATATGAAATGCTCATAATAAGTAAATCTACAGCTAAGGGATATAGATTGGTGTTTGCTCAGAGTTGAAGGAGGAAAGGTAGATAGAAAGAGGAGGAATTGGCTAAAGAGTACAGGTTTATTTATTTATATTTATCTATTTTATTTTTTTGGCAGGACTAGGGTTGGAACTCACGACTTTGCACTTGCCAGGAAGGCATCTGTGCCATGGAGCTATCTCTCCAGCCCCTAGTACAGGTTTATTTTGAGGTGATAAAAATATTTAAAAATACTTTCTGGGTGTAGAATTTGGAGAATATACCAACACCTTTTGAATCATACACTTTCAATGGGTGAATAACATGGAAATTTTATTTCAATATAGCTACTAAAAAATAAAAAAGCCATACCATAGATTCATCCAATAAATGCCATACTTGTAGTAAATGAGTATCAAACAATGATATATTAATATCTTTGAAGAAGAGTCTCCAATATACTTCAGAAGTTGCTCCTAGAAAAAGTAGTTAACAGGCCAGTGGAAGGGTAAGGCCCTGGAAGAAACCCTAACTGCGTAAGAGGAAGAAGTGGACCGCAGGCACTGAGGCAGGCGGGAAGGATCAACAGGCCTGTGGGTCTAGCAGGCTGTTTGCAGTTTTCCCAGAGCTCATTTCCCTGCACTGCACAGGGGCTACGTTCTTACCCAAGTGAGCACCGGGGTATGTGAATGGGGCCCACCTCTTTTACAGCTGAGTAAGACCTTAGACAAATTCAGACCTCAGGGATATGAGAAGAAATTCCAGGCAATCTCTCATTTCAGGGCCATCACTGGGCTTAGAACAGCCCTGACATCTGCTTTCTTGCTCACAGCTCCCCATGGGCTGAAAGATGGGCACGCAATCACCTAGCAAAAGGAAATGGATCTAGAACCCCAAGCAGTGTGTGAACAAGAGCACTGCACTGGCCTGGGCTACTTCCTCCTGGAACCCAGTATCCTGTACAAGAGAAAAACACCCTGTCACATTTAAACAGTGAATTTTTATGTACCTTCATTGTAGCATCTTAGTTTATATCTTATGTAATCATCAGGCAAGTGGGAACTGGTACTAAAATAAAAGATGGGAGGGAAGAGGAGCACAAGTACACTGGGGAACAGGAGTGACAGTAGCGCAGCCAACGGGGCCTTAGTCCTGCCACAGGCACCTGCTCTAAGTTACGCATGTGCGTCATCTCGGTTGATCCTCAGCAGGATCTGAAGAGGAAATGCCGTTACCCCATCTGTCAAAGATGCTAAGGCTCAGAGAGATTGAGCAACTCAGCCAGAGTCATGGAATAAGTTAGCTATTCTTAACTCTGAACATTTTAAAATTACTTAGGATGTGTTTAAAAGCATACCTCCAGCATACCCCTCCGTGCACATCCTGATGCGTGAAATGCCCCAGGGATGGTGCAGGCCTGCCTTTCCTATGCATTCAGCCTGCCCTCAGGTGCCGCTAATGGGCTACCACAGTCTGGGGCTGGCAGAATGAATGGTAAAATAAAAAGAGCAACACTGAAGAAAGAAGACAGAAATCAGATTTAATTGACCCTTGTGGGGAGCAAATCTACCCCCAGTGGGTAATAGTAACCGATCCTGTAAGTGTAAGAGCTGGGAGAACAGAGGGAACCAGTTTAGCTAAACCAGAGGACACAGGGCAACACAGGGCCGGACACGGCTGGACAGGTGAGCAGGCACCACAGCCCGTGGAACCCTGAGTTCCAGGCTCAGAACACCGCTGTTGCAGTTAGTGCTCCAGGTGACCAGTAGGACGCTGCAGACGCCAGTGTAGGTCGGGTGCAGTGGCCACAGTGAAGTAACCTGAGTCTTTGTGTAGAAAAACAATATGCTGAGGAAAAAACCCAGCAGCAGCAACAACAAAAGACAAAAGCTACGTTTAAGGAATTAAAATGTGGCAGACCATTCTTTAAAAGGTACTGTTGCCAAAAAAAAGTCTTTAGGGCTGAATAAGGTTTGTATTTAAAGCAAACTGCCCAGGAGTCAAAAACTATTTTTCACTACCAAGAGTCAGAGCTATTTTTTCTTTTTCTATTCTATTGTATTATTATTATTTTTTTGGTTGAATTGTTTTTTAGGGTAGATTTGTCTTTTGTTTTTGGTACCAAGGACCGAACCCAAGGTTTCCAGCTTGCTAGGGAAGTGTTCTACCACTGAGCCTAATTCCCAGCCCTCATTTTTTCTGATGTTTGATTTATGGAGAATATTATGAATATTTGACCCCTTCTTTGATTAACAATAGCTTCTAATGTTTTTCTGTTTCTTAAACCTTTTCCTTTAATTAAACTTTCATTGGCGCCTATTTTTCCCTTCCAAATATATTTCCAAAATGACACAGCAACTGGCCTTTAAAGTTACAAAATTATAAAAAATCTCCCTTCCTCTCTCTCTCTCTCTCTCTCTCTCTCTGTGTGTGTGTGTCTGAAAATGTCATCTTCCCTCCCTGGCCACCATGTAAGATGCTTCATCATTATGAAGCAACCTAAGACAGGAGAAAGTGAGCTTGCCTACAACACCCTCACGCAGCATAAGTAAGCTCTCACTGGATCACTCAACCCACAGCACGTTCTTGGGGCCTGTCTCGCCATCCCTGATGAGTTTTACATCCCAGTGCTTGGTGGGGTATGAAATACAATCAGTCATTAAAATGATATGTATTTACAGAAAGAAAAGATTTGTCTTTTTAAAAAATATAATGCCACAATAGCATATACTTGTGTATATGTATCGAATAGCTCTGAGAATGGAAGACAAAAACTGAACTGTAATATGATTTGGATAATCAGGGTTCCTATAGGCATGAATCTGCATGAATCCATCTCTGTGTAAAGGACGTTTGCTGTAAGCATATATTTAATTGCTGCTATAGCTTTGTTTTCAACAAAAATGTTCTTACTAACAACGTGAGGAACATAAAACATTTCACATGGGTATTATTCATGTGTCTAGTTACAATAAGCAGGGTAACAGTCACTAAACTGGATGAATGTTAGTTTTATACTTAAAAAACAAACAAACAAAAAGTACTGGCATCGTATTTCTGGGAAGAACATTTCTCTGAATATTTTTAAAAGTAAGATGTAAAGTGACATATTTTGTGACATCTTCAGCTCTCAATTTTGATTTTAAAAAATATAACTGGGAAGTAGATGGCACATATTAAAAATTCAGGATCATACTTGCAAAACTACATCCTATTCTCAAGTTGATGGCCTAAGGCGATTTTCAGAACTATTCTCCTTTTCCAATAAACAAGACAGCAAAGCCTCTCGTAAGTCTCCTATTCTCACACGCAATTTATTCGAGTTAGTGGTGGCGCACCGCAGGGCTATCTCACGGGAACAGTGACACGCAAGCCAGCACATCCTGCTTCGCTCCACCCCACCCCCAGCCAGCAGCTCCATCCTCCTCTGAGAGCTCCTCTGTTTGAGCTAACCGCAGGTCACACCATTTTGCCTATTCTTATCAAACTTTCAAAGGTGTGTCTGGCTTGGATTTTTAAGAACTAAAAAGAGAAAGAAAAATATATGTGCATAGCCTACAGGTGTGCATATTTGTATTTCTTTATGTAACTGGAGAAAAGAAAGAATTATGGAATGGGTGTCTAACCTGTTGGCTTCCCTGGGCCCCACTGAATAAAAAAGAACTATCTTAGGTTACACATAAAATATAAAATACAGCTAACGTATGTAAATAACAATTTTTTTTATATCTTTATTGTGATGTTTAAAAAAGGAGGGAGATATACACATAAAACTAGTGGGCTCTTTGACCTTGTTTTTGTGAAACTAATGCACCAATACCTGATTCAAGGGAAGTGGTTGCTTGATCCTAATAAATAAGAGGATTTCCCATGTTCATTTCACAGCAATAAAAGCCTGTCTTCATAAGCGCACACACACGTAGGTGGAGACTAATGTTGATAATTGCTGTTTTACTCACCAACTCGCATAAGCCATGTCATGTCTGAGACACCAGTTTCGACTTGACTATGTGTGGTAGGTGCAGGGGATGGAAGAAGCTTCTGGTTGTCGCCTATGCAGGCCACAGTGGAACACCACACAACTGAGTCATGAAAAGTAGCACTAAAAGTTTATGATCTTGTGTGACTGAATTAATGGCTGTCCAGGGCATATATGTGTTGTAGGCCAGGGAGTAGACACACTGCCGTAAGGTAAGGCTGGCTGTATCGTTAGGCTACACTGATGGTAGAAACTGTCAAAAACAGGTGTGTTTTTATGTCTCACACAGGGCTCTGCTTTGCATCACTTGTTATGGGTCTTGGCAAAAGCCAAGGAGTTGAACTGGTCTCCCAGATGTCTACAAAAGACAACTAGTGCTTTGACTCATCTCTTAAAAAGAACTTTTATTTTCACTCTCTCACCTAAACAAGAGCTTTTCATTTGTTAGTTGTAGTCTTTTGCTTTTAATAAACTTAAAAATTTAATAGAGTTAGGAACAGAGATGACCTTTAACACTCCGTTATCCATAAAGGATAGGTCAAGCAGACAAAAAATTAGCAAAGAGGTAGCAGAACTGAACCAGACCTTTGAACAAATGAGCTTAGTGGACATACACAGAGTGTTCCACCCAACCACATGTGAATAAACATTCTTTTCAGCTGCACATAGTCATTTTCTAAAATAGACCACATACTAGTCCATAGTCATGCTTAAGTATACCAAGAAA
>PVKN010000224.1:57108-93828 GCA_004027915.1 Capromys pilorides | reverse complement strand
TTCCCTCTCCCCTCTAGAGGTTTTATCATTGGTAACCTATAAGTAAGTATAGCCAGGTATGGTGGCCAGTGACTAATCCCAGCAGCACTCTTAAGAGGCTGAGGCAGGAGGATCAAATGTTTGAGGCCAGCCTGGGAAAATTGGGGACTTAACAAGATCCTGTCTCAAAATAAAAACTAAAAGGGCTAGGAATATAGCTCAATGTGAAGACCCTGGGTTCAGTCTCGGTCTGGGGGCGTGAGGCAGAAAGTATACATGCACTCTGGACTCAGATTGGCTGCACAGATGTGGGCCTGTGGGACAAAGGGTGCAGCCCAGGATGTTGGGCCACTCCAGCCCCTCGCTGAGTGCACCATAAATCCAGTGGCCTATCATAGCAGGGCTGGGGGCTCAGAGAACTGAGAGTGGTGGGGTTGTGTTGGTTCCTGTGACCAGTGTCCTGTCACCCCAGATATATGCCTCCCTGGCATCGCCTGAGCCCCATGACAGATCACAGACAGTGGACAAAGGGCTTCTGGCCTTGGTCTTGTGCATGGCCTGGATTCTGAGGCACTGCCCTTGTGCCCTGGTACATGGTGAATACAAGCTCAGCTACTTCCAAAGACCATCCATCCTTAAGTTTGCCTGCATAGAATGGCATTGGCTGGTCTGTCCTGATTTTACTTCTCTTCAAAGCTACCCATTCCATCTTCTTTTTGATATCTTCCTCTTTAGTGCAGATTACCGAAATCCCACTGATGTGAAAAGGGGTTTGTGTAGGTAATGAGACCAATGCCTATGAAAGAGGTGAAGGCCTCCAGGCCTGACCAAACAGTTCTGTTTTCGGTACCTGAGCTTAGGCTCCATCTCCCAAACTCAGCATGGGGTCTAAGAAGCAGGAAAACACAGTTATTTACGATTTGGGCTGACACCCAGAAGAGAAGCATTATGTGTAGAAGGCTCTGAGAGGTTAGTGGGGAGAGGGAAGCAGGTTGTATGCTGGTTCCCACAAGGAGGCCCTGTGGTCTGCTTCACTCAGCTCTGGGCCGGGTGAGACATGTGACTTGTCTTTCTCTAATTGTCTTAAACGTGTGTGCCCCAGAGTGCAGAGTGTTGGGTGTCACCTCACTGTGATGACTTCTTTTTGCAAGCACCTCATTTTTTTTTCTAGTCTTATTTTTGCATTTCACAATAACCTTTAAAAAACTGTTAGGTCCCTTTTGAAGCAGTATAGTGGGAAATTGCCCCTCTCTGGCTGCCTCCCTGGCCTGGAAGCCCCAGCAACCAGGCAGTGGAGATAGGAAGTTTCCACCCTTGGCTTTCCAGGAATCCGATGCTCCCTCGAAATCCAAATCGAGCAGCTCCTCCTCTTCCTCTACATCTTCCTCCTCCTCCTCAGACGAAGAGGATGACAGTGACTTAGAAGCCAAGAGGGGCCCCCGAGGCCGAGAGACCCACCCAGTGCCTCAGAAGAAGGCCCAGATCCTGGTAGCCAAGCCTGAGCTGAAGGATCCCATCCGCAAGAAGCGAGGACGCAAGCCCCTGCCACCTGAGCAGAAGGCGGCCCGTAGACCTGTGAACCTGGCCAAGGTGCTGAAGACTGCTCGCAAGGACCTGGGGGTCCCGGCTGGCAAGCTGCCCTCTCCACTCAGTGCTCCTGTGGCAGGCCTGGCAGCTCTGAAAGCCCATACCAAGGAGACCTGCAGTGGCCCCAGTGCCATGGCCACTCCAGAGAACCTGGCCAGCCTAATGAAAGGTATGGCAGGCAGCCCCAGCCGTGGTGGCATCAGCTGGCAGAGCTCCATCATGCACTACATGAACCGCATGAGTCAGGGCCAGGCCACTAGCAGACTAGCGCTCAAGGCCCAAACCACTGGCAAGTGTGGCCTTGGGCTGGACCTGAAGGTGAGGACGCAGAAGGGGGAGCTAGGGATGAGCCCCCCAGGAAGCAAAGTCTCAAAGGCCCCTGGGAGCAGTGTAGCTGCTGAGCAGAAAGGGGGTGGCACAGGGGGGGCTCCCCATGCCCACAGCAGTGGCAAGGTCCCCACTGGGTGCCCAGGTTCCCAGCCAGTGCCCACCCAAGAGCTGAGCCTGCAAGTCTTGGACTTACAGAGTGTCAAGAACGGCATGCCTGGGGTGGGCCTGCTTGCCCGCCATTCCCCGGGCACCAAGGCTACACCTGCTGCCACCACCCCAACCACAGGGAAGGGTACTGGAAGTGGCTCTGCTGGGGCAGGCAGTGCCTCTGTGCCCATAGACATGGGCAAAGGTGAGAAGCTGGTCTCTAGGGCAGTGGCTGTGCCAACCCCTTCTGGCAAGAGGGAGAACGCCAAGGGTGGCACAGCCTCCAGCGGGCAAGAGAACCATACAGCCACAGGGGAAACCCGCAAGGCAGCCGGCCTCTCTGAGATGAGCACGGGTGAGGAGAACAGCACTTCGGACTCAGACCCTGACTCATCTTCACTGCCAGGGGCTGGGCAAAGCCTGTCTGTTTCTGTCCAGACCAGCCAGGACTGGAAGCCCACTCGAAGCCTCATTGAGCATGTCTTTGTCACAGACGTCACGGCCAACCTCATCACAGTCACTGTGAAAGAGTCCCCAACCAGCGTGGGCTTCTTCAGCCTGAGACATTACTGAAACCTGTCACCCTGGCCTGTGGCCACCAGCCACCCAGGTCTGCCTGCATTCCTGTTTGGTTGTGCTTTGGTGGGTGACCCATATGTAGCATAGCCTTCTTGAGTGGCTGGGGCTGAGGAGTGAGGTCTTCTTGGCAGGCAGGCAGGCTTGTCCTCACTCTGCCTTGTGCTGGGATTTGGTAATGCACTGTCCCCTTGCCTTGCTAGGGCCTGATTTCCCCACTGCCCTACCTCTCCAGGCCCCCACCTCGACCCTTGTTTCCTCAGGACCTCTGGATGGCCCGTTCCTCAAACCCCCAGCTCAGCCTGAGCCTGAGCCTCTAGCTTAGGTCTGGTGAGATCAATGGCAGGGTCAGAAAGGTTTCTCATATAGCTGCTTCCCCAATGTGTAGGGAGAGAAAATGGGGGGGGAGGGTTCTCAAGTGTCCCCTCTTCTTGGCACCATTCTCTAGAAGGTGGAGTGAAGCAGGCCAGGCCCCCCTTCAGAGTGGTGCCTGGGCCTTTGAAGGTAAGGTTGGGGCTCTGGTGCCTGGTTGGCCTTAATGTCAAAGGACAAGTCCACCTTGCAGGTCACTTCCTAGCTCAGTTTCAGAGTAACATCTCCAACCTCCAGGTGCTTGCCTGAAAATGTCCAGCCCCTCTGGTACACTTCAGAGGCCTCCAGGTTCAGAAGCAGGAGAGAGAGGTCCTGGCTATCTCCTTCCTGCCAACCTGCACCCCAGTGAGAGGTGATCCTCAGCTCCGTGAAGTGCCTCCTAGTTCTGGGGCTAAAGCCCTGTACTTGGGGTGGAAAGGTAGGAAGGGAAGTTGAGCTTGGTATGAGATGGGCCTTGGCATGTGAGCCTCTCACTCTTCACAATCTATGAATTGCCTTCTGGTGACCAGCCTAGCTCTTGCGGTGCCCAAAGTTGCCCTCTTCAGCCGCCAGAGAACCAGAACACAGGCATTTGCTACAGCCCTACTGTGATGCCCCAGTGAAGAGGCAGTTGCTAGGGGCTGCTTTCCTTGACAATCTTCCCCACTTTTGGGGGTTCCATTTCTGCTCCCTCCCAGTTAAGAACTGAGAAGTATGTTCACATCCTTTGAGGTTCCGAAGCCAAGGAGCCTTCTTGGTTTTGGGGCCTTGTTCATTCCCCTCCTGGGGAAATCTCAAGTTTTTGTTTCGTTTTGTTTTGTTTTTCGCACCATGAATCAAACTTAAGACCTGGTGCTTGGCAGGCAGGCGCTATGCTGCTGAGCTCTATCCCTGGGCCTCCTAGTCCTTTTTCAACCACCTTCTCCCTGCTCCATGCCAAGCAGACTGCATGCATCCTAAGAGTTGGGGGTAGAGGTGACCAGGAGGTGACAGTTGGTCCAGTCAATAAATGTGATGCCAAAAAGAAGTGGGAGGATGGATCTCTGGATCTGCTTCCCTTAGTCACCCCACAGGTGGGAAATTCTTAATTTTGGGTGCCTTTTGGGGAATTGCCTTTTCTAAAACCAGCCCCAACTGAGAAGGGGTCTGGTTTCTGGGGGCCTCCCAGACTGCAGGGCTCCCCTGTACCTTACCCCTTCACCATACAGGAAGAGAAGGCCTTTGTGTAGCCAAATTGACCTCAACAGTGTGCCTTGGGGGACAGTCCGTGTCCAGGACTACCCTGAGGGGCGCCTAGACACAGCCTCCAGGTTAGGCAACAGGAAGGACAGTGCTGTGCTGCTCTCAGACCCCCTCACCACCATCCTCCCTGAGGGCCCAACAACTTCTTTCCCACCAGGCTCTTCAGCCTTAGGAGCCTTTGTGGGATCCCTGACCTGTTGAAGTGGGGTGTCTTGGCTGACCAGCTTTGTCCCAAGCTGCCAAGTCTCCAAACCCCGATTTGGTGCCTTTTTACCAGCTACTTCAATCCCAAAGTTTGAGTCGGCAAACACCTTGCTCCGAGCCCCTTTGCCTTCTTGCTGTGTTGTGTGTCTGGTGCTTGGGACCCCAGCAGTTCATGCTGAGAATGTGTGCTGGCACAGGAGGCTCGCAGAAGATGCTAAATTAGCCATCTTATGTTTACCAATAAATAAAAGTAGTCCTGTTTGTATTTTTATTTGCTGCTATTTGTGTGTGTAGCTAGGGCATTAGCCACACTTCTAAGACTCCTTGTTTTATTCCTGAGGGTTCTGTACCATGGTGCTTGTGTCTGTGGAGTGGATGTGTTAACCTCTTTTTGTTTGCTTCTGTGTTGGGTGGGAAAAAGTGACTAGCCTGACCTCTTCCCTAGAGTGGCTGGTTTCTGTATGTGTTTTTTGTACCAAAAAGAGTGTTCCATGCTTGGGGTACACTCCAAATACCGGCCTGACTAGAGCACGCCAGGCCTGAGGCTTCATCTAGAAAACTTGGGGGAGAACCAGAGCTTTGAACTAGTGCCAATTGCTGGCTTGATTTGTGTTTTTTAATTAAAAACAAAGCCAAATCATTCTTGTATGCCACTTCCAACTGCTTTAAACTATGCCTGTTTGTTTGCTTTCTTAAGCAGAGAGCAAGTTTGGGTATGTTACTACCCTGGGAAAACTTCAGATTTTTGCTCTGACAGGACAGCAGCGTCTCTCCCCACCCCACCCTCCATTTTTGATGGAGCCCAGCTAGGTGAAGGAAATGCCTTTCCCCCAGGAAGCCCATAGAGGTTTTGGGCAGCGGGGTCAGAGTAGGAGAAAGGTGGCTCCTGGATGACCAGATTTTTACCTAAGTGCATCTAGTAGTTCTGAGGTTTTCTAGCATTTTCAGAAAACTAACATTAGCATAGGTTATGGGGGGTTTTATAAACAAGTTAATTTATTTTGAAGGAAAAAGACTTGCTCTTTTGGTTAACTCTTAGTATACCAATAAATATTTTTCTAAACCTTTCAGTCTGGTTTATGTTGTGACCGATGCCTGGGAACAAACACTTCTTGTTGCCCTCATTGGGACAAAATGCCTAAGATGTGGACTAAGCTGAGTTAGAAAAAATCCACTTTCACACAGGGTACCGGGGAGACGCTCCTGGGGAGCAAGGGATGGGGCTTGGGTCTGTACCAGTAGTCCACAATGAAGTTTGGGTTGTGCACAACTCTGTGTTTGAAGGGGTGCCGCTGACAGTGTGTACAGGTCAGGGCCACTGCAGTATAATTCACTTTGAGACTTCCCAGAAGTACATTAAAAATTAAGGGCATTCAAAGATACCATGCAGAGTTGTTGATCTCCTGGTGCATGTGTAACCCTGAAAGGACAGATACCACTGTGAAATTCTAGAGAATCACTACCCAACACAAGAATCCTTCAGTCTGCAGCCACTGGATCTCCAAACCTATGGCTCATAGTAAAAAAGATGATGTGTGTATTATATAGCCTTCCCCACCCCCCTTAAGCTTTGTGTTAACCCTCCACATGAATTTATTCATAAAATCAGCCTCCAGGGACAACCCAGCTTTCTTTGAAGAAAGAACTTGGGCCTGGACTCTAGCCACCCCTGGCTGGGGAAGCTGGTTGAGGCATGGGCTTGAATGTCTCTTTCAAGGAAGGGATCCGCTCTGCAGATAGGAACGCAGCCAGCTCTAGGCTCCAGAAAGGCGTTTTCTTTTGTTGCTTTCTGAGGCTCTATTTTGTTTTAGCAAAGGTAAGCAGGGACGACTCCAGCGGTCCTGTCCTCTAGCTTTTGCTCTCAAAAGAACAGAAAAAGGTTGCAGACGGTCAGAAAGAAGCAGACTGGCCACGATGAGGAGTCCAGCTTCCATGAGAGCCCATTTCCACAGGGACTCGCCAGACGGAGCAGGACCCTGGCCCACAGAGGCCTTTGTTAGTTTCTGCGCTGCTGATCTGATTGCCTAATCCACCGCCTTCTCAGAAGAATGGACAAGGCTGCAAGGGGGCCCGACCCTGCCCAAAGGCCCTGCCCTGCATCCAGGCCTCAGACCACTCGAATCAACCCCAGGGCCCCTGGAGGACAGGGGGGATCAGGCGGCTGGACGCCTCTTTCCTCCCTTCTCCTCTCGCGGCTGCGGAGTGGGTGTCTGTGCACTGAGTGCCCAGTAGTGTCTTTGGGTGGACCAGCTTTAGATTTGCTGTGCTTGGGTCGGGGCCAAAGAGGCACTGACCTGGAGGAGCAGTGGGGCGAGTGTGGGGGTGGGGGCAAAGGCGAGGAGACCGAGTCCGCCGCCCCTAGAGGGCGCACGCGTCTCACTGAGTTCAGGCCGCCTGAGCCGCCAATGCGCCGGGACACCCCCGCCGGTAGTTCCAGGCAGTCAGCAACGCGCTTGCACCGCCTGATACCCGGCTGATGCGAGTGGCTCCCAGTCTCCCTCCTGGATGTCCAAGGTCCCAGCAGGAAACCTCGGACTGCCGACCATAGCCTTGATCGCGGTCAGACTCCGGGGTTCTTGGGCCGCCTTCCACGCTGGATGGAGCAGGCACCCCGGACTCCAGCCAGGGCCGACACACCCGAAGAACTCGAAGGTATTTCTGGTGAACAGAGAGGTACTCACGGTGACATATCTCCCACACACGACACAGAATCTGGACCAGGACCTGTGCACTGTGAGCATCAATGAAATAGAAAACGGACCGGATTCGACACTGTGCAGGAGCCATAAAGACTCGTTTCGACCCGTTCCGAGTGGTCCAGGCTCCGTTCTGGTGGCAACTACACTACATAGCCCTGTCCTCGGGATGCAGGAGACCAGCTAGGGCACGCGGGCTCTGTTTCCCCCTGAGAACCTGCTTGGGAGACAGAAATCCTCACGGGGAACTCCTGGTCAAAGTCAAGATGGGCGGTAGCCACTGAGCCCAGAAAGGGGCAGAGTTGGCACCCTCAGCTCCCTAAGCACACCCCACACCTAGGAGAAGGAACGAGCAAAAGCATGGCCCAGCGCGGCGGCGGGGTCACTGATGCCGCGACACTGGGATCCTGCCACCCAAAAGCCTTTCTGGCCCCCTGATGCCCACTGCCCAGCAGAGATCACAGCCTAGGAGAGGCAAGGCAGCCTCAGCCGCAGACCTCGGCGCTCCGCTGGGCGCCCACGTGCAGACTACTCACGTCGGATGGGCACTGGAGCCCCGCCGCCGCCGCCCGAGCTCCGGCTTCAGGGGTGGGCGCGCCCTGCAATGCAGGACCACCGAGCACTGAGCGGAAGTGGGGAGGGCAGGGACCAGCACAAGGGCGAGGACTACATCGCCTGGGGCAGGCGAAGCAACGGCCGCGCCCCTTCCCGCCGTTTCTGCGGATGTCCTCCGCTCGTGTTTTCTCGGAGGGGTGATGGCTGCTGGGAACCAGGGATGTGGGATTAGACACTACCCATCGGCCTCTTTGGGAATCAAGGGTGGCTCTGCTGTGCGAGCCTCGCGACCCCACCCCCACTGCTGCCAAGTCTGTTGCCCTCAGGGGTCACGAACATAGTCCACCAGCATCCTTGCTCCACTGCCCTGGACTGCCCCTCGCCCAGCAGTGGGGTATCTGCCCTTCAAGCAGACCAGGGGCAGAGAGACTGTGGGGACTTGTGAGGGCGCGCGGGACTGCGACACGGAAGCTCCGGGTTCACTAATCACATCAGCGCGCTCCGCACCGGCTCGGAGCAGGCAGTTGCCTAGCAATATACTCGAATTCAATTCCTCAATCAATAGGCGCGAGGCTCTCCATTTCGGGGAGCGCTGGTGAGTCTGGGTGGGTCTGGGGCAGGGGCACCTCGACAGCACTGAGGACCAGGACAGAAAAGCAGTGGAGCAAACCACAGAAGTTCCTGGCTTTGGAGACCCGCGAGGTCCTGCCCGGGGATGGGGGAGGGGGAGCCCCGCTGGAGGAAAGGGGAATCCCGAGGACTGGTGCATCTTCCCAGTGTCCCCAGATCTGCCAGTGTCCCAAAGAAATGCAGGTGGTAGGAATGGAAAGCCACGGCCTGGGGGCGGGGATGGGGGTGGGAGGCTGAAGAGATTCTTTCCCTTACCCTTCCCAAGCCCACCTCTTCCCCTTGCTGCTAGGGAAGGGCTTTTTCGGGGGAATCAGTAGCATGGGGAGAAAGGGTGCGAAGGTGGGGGTTGGGGTCAGTAATGAGAGAGGAGGCACCGGTTGGTTCTGCCCTCCCAAGCAAGCAGCCTCTTCCCCACATTCAAGGGAAAATAGGAATAAAGAATAAAACCAAGACGTGTGTCTATTTACAAAGTATATATTTAAACACGTAAAAAGCGGTATTGGATACAGACATTCACGACCGTAGAAGATAGATACCCAAGCTCCACTCTTGAGCTGAGGCGGAGATCAATTCGAGATTTGTACAAATCTGAAAATTAAATACACCCAACAGACACACATCTCGAGCGATTGAAGACTCCCAGCCACGTGGCCCCGGCCCCTGCCCACCCACCCCGAGGTTAGCGTCTCAAGAGCTTGGGAGACACACTGGACGGCCACGGACAGACAACAGGACGAGGAGTGTCTGGGCAGAACCACGCTGGCCCGGCTAAGGCCGGAGGGAAGGGGCGAAGTCAGCCCTGGCAGCTGGGAGGTGGAAACAAGGAAGGACAGAAGAGAAGGGAAAGGGGCAGTTAGGTAAACCACGTGTCCCCGAGCCACTGTCCACTCAGTTACAGACTGCCGGTTCATCTGAAAATAGAGTCGACATTTAAACAGACACACTCGGTCAACGGTGCTTCTTTATACAAACTCTAAAATACCAGTTTTACAAATATGAGCAGATAAAAATCCCCATTCCTAGGGGCTTCTCCCTGGGTGCAACTTGATATTCAAAATCATGTAGCACACCACTTTTTTTTTTTTCCTCTCTCTCTGTCTCTTTAAAGGCTAGAAAGTCTGGAGGGAAGAGAGGCTGAAAAACTGAAGGTGGGGAACCAGTCGTGCGGAGGACCACCAGGCCCTTCCGGCCCCCCAGCGCGAATCTCCCCAGGGCATCCCAGCACCCAGCCTTGTTCGCCCAAGTCTGAGCTTCGCCCAGCCTGCAGAGCCCCACGCCCCTCCCTTGACAAGCTCTGGAAGTTAGCTCTTTGCTGGCCCTTTAAGGGCGAGGAGGGCGGAGAGGCTGCAGAAACCAAGCTGGAAGGGACCGGGTCCGGTAAGGGAACCAATTTGTGCTTTCGGGTTGGAGAAGGGTGCGCAGCTCCGGCACCATGTGGAGCGGAGTCCACAGGCGGGGGCGTGGTGGGCCGGGCGCCGTGCACCACCTCCCCCGCCTCAGCGGCCAGCACCCCAACTCCTGCGTCTCCTCCCCCTCCGCGGGGTTTGAATGTCGAGTTCACAGAGAGAACACTCAGCGAATCGAAAAGGCCTATAAATTACAGCTTTTGCTTTTAAGGAAGGGGGGCAGGAAAAAGCAGAAGTTCGGATGCGCATTCTTGGGTGAAAACCCCGCCTCTCCTCTCCTTCCCTTTGCGCAGCTACAGCCCCTGGGCCGTGAGTCTTGGGCTCGAAGCCCGGTGGACGACGACCCCGGCCCGGGCCTCCTAGCTGCCGGGTGCGCAGCTCTCTCCTGGCGCGCCCGCCACCCGTCCCACAGGGCAGGATGGCCTCGCGGGCGTGCGTCCCTCGGAATGGGAGCCCGCCCTCGCCGAAGGAGGGAAGCTGTCCAAGTCTTCCTGGGCAGTGGGGCCACCGTCTCCTCTCCTGGCGAAGCTAGAGGACGCGCAAAGGAAAAGTTCACCCTAACACTTTTCTTACAAAACAACCGTCTGGAGCTCTGGGCACTGACACGCAATCCTCCTAATTTATCCTGGCATTTCGGGAATGTAAACAGATTCGCTGGATTTCTTTTCTCTCCATGGAGTAAGGAAAGGAATTGAGGGACCAGGGAGATTTCATCCACAAGACATACACACGATCTGCGTGTACAGCACACACACCTCCTGTAAAGTGCATTTTCTGGTGTGGTCCGGGGGAAAACAGCTCCCCACCCACCCGCAACATTTTACCTTCAATGTCATACAGGAAAAAGTTATTCAAGTTAATACTCTTTTCCTCTAATAGACTCATAATCTCAAAAAAAGAAAAAAAACCCAGACTGACCCCACCCCACCCCCTTTTTCTGATTGGGGAGCCAACCTTTTGTTGGCCTAACTAGCCAATAGGAAGAGAGAGAAAACCCGGTGCCAGGAGTCTGGCATTGGGATTGTGGAGAAGGAAGGAGGGGTGTGGTGGGCAGGCTGAGTCCCTCCAGACAACCTCAGAAACCCAGTGCCCAGGTCCCCAGGGACGACAGGTCCCCCTCCAGTCCCAACTCAGCCTATCTGATTCCACTAAGCCACACTTTCTCTCTCTTCTTATTCAAATAAAACAACTTCAAGAGTTGAAATATATATATTTAGATATTTTTCTTAAATAACATATTTACATCTAATAGAAAATATAACTCTAGAGATAAATTTCCAAACAAAACTGAGGGAGAAGAATGAAGAATGAAAAAGGCTGACGAGTGTGAAGTTAGGGACAGGACAAGCCAGAGGCCACATCCCACCCAAAAATAAAAAGTACTATGCCAAGTTTGCGCTCACTCTCGCCTGTTCTTGTCCTGGGCTCACCCACCCAGGAATTCATCTTTTCTCTTTGAAAAAACCTTGGTCCGTGTTACTTTCCTTAATGGTGACCGTTAAAAAGTTTGAGGTCACATCAGTGACCACCACCTTCTCCAGGTTAGTCAGGGAGGGGCTCCAAGATTCCTCCTCAGGGTCCCCCAGGATTCTGGCCACTGGGATCCTGGCGATGAGGGAGGGCCTTCCCCCCTGAGCCCCCATGTCCCGGTAGAGGCTCCCCACAGAGCCTGGGGTGCCTGAGCCATGCCGGACCCTGGGGCCACCAGGGTCAAGGCCACCTTGGCCTTTGGCCTCCAAGAAGGCTGCCCTGTGCTTTATGACCCTAGCTGGGAAAGTGTCCACAGCCAGCTTGCTCGTGGCCTCAGCTGAGCTAGGGCTGGTCACACCACACTGCACCAGGTCCGAGTCCTGCCTTCTGGCCAGCTGGATTACACTGTGGCCAGCTGGGAATTTTCCTGTTCCGGAAGGGATGTCATCCAGCTTCCTGCCCTTGAGGTAATCTCCGAGGCCATCACTGGGCTCTCCCAAGGGCCTCTGTGAGGGGTCCAGGAGCTCCTTCCTGGGCTTGGGGCCTCGCTTCTTAGAGCTGTCCCCTGGCGAGCTGGGTTTATCGTCCACACGGCTGGCACCCCTTTCTCTTTCTCTTTCTCGCTCTCTTTCTCGCTCTCGCTCTCGATCCCGGTCCCGATCCCGGTCCCGATCTCGATCCCGGTCCCGATCTCGATCCCGGTCCCGATCTCGATCCCGATCTCGATCTCGATCTCGATCTCGATCCCGATCCCGATCCCGATCCCGGTCCCGGTCCCGGTCCCTAGGAGGCTCTGGTCGACAGGTGCTACTGGTGCTACTGCTGCTCCCTGGTGGAGACAGACCCATGTTCCGAAGGCCCTCCCGGGCTCTGGAAGTGGAAGCCAGATCCTGAGGCGAGCGGCCTGGATAGGGAATCCTGATGCCCCTGGCGGAGTCACTTCTGAACTCATAGGTTTTGGCCTTTGCCTTAGCCTGGGCCTGCAAAGAAAATTCTCCATTAGGAAGAAACTGGAGTGTCTGCCCCCTCCTCCATCTTGACCACCAGGCCCCACCTTCTGATGCCTGGGAAGTTCTACAGGGTGGGGAGGCGGGGCTTAGTGGTGTTAATTTGGGGGAAGGAGAGTGAACTTGTCTAGAAGCAGCCATTTGCAGCTAGCCCACTTGTATGCCATTATACATCCATTTGGGATGGCTGGAATTGGGGGCACAAGGGCATTCTAGTGAAAGTGAACCCCTCCTCCCAGACACTCCCAGGTGCCATTACCTTGGTGACCTGTTGTCAGGGGACTCCTAGATTACACATAGACAACACATGTGGACACCCCCTTGGTCACAAACTCTGGTGGGGACTTTGCACTATGTGACTTCATGATATTGCAGTTCACAATGCACACAGTCACCTACCTTGAGAAGGAAGGTTTTGGGTTTCGGTCCTCGTTTTTTGGGCCCATAGAGCTCCATCTCTCGTTCCCTAGAAAAAAGAGAGGGAGAAAGGGTTGTGGGTAAAGTAACCAGGTGGATCTCCAGTCCAGATAGGATGCAATCTACCCCGCATCTTTCCAAGCAGAACAGCTGGGACTCAGAAAGGTCTGTACCTTTCCTCAAAGGCTGCAAGCAAGCGAGCATCCAGGATGTTTTCCTCTGGCTCCCATGTGCTGTATCTAGAGGGAATCAGGAAGAAGTGGGCGTCAGCGCTGGTGCAGGGGAGAGTAGAGAGTGTGAATGTGTACGTAACTTTTCTCAGTACCTTGTATTGTATTTCAAAGCAGAGAGGGAATAAGAAAATATGGAAACCTCCCCAATAACAGTCTAGGGTTGAGAACTGTATATAACCTACTTACTTCTGCGACCAGCCCTTCCATTTCACGAGGTATTCCATGCGTCCCTGCAAATGCAAAGAGAAAAATGTGTGTGTGCATGCATGGGAAGGAATGCATGACGAGGACACAAGAAATACATGTGAAAAATGCATGCACCAAATGAATGCCTGAAACCCCACCGCCAAAGACACGACCCTGCTGCATCACCCCTGCAAGAAACGCTGCACTAAGTGCATGCACCGGCATTCATCTCCCACCCCGCCCCCCACCCATGCAATCTGTGCATCGCTGCAAGTCTAAGGAGAACGCTGGGGCTCAGAGCCGCCGCCGCCGCCGCCACGGCCGCGGCCGCTGCTGGGACCTGGGGGAAGGGAAGCTGGCTGCAGCAGGGGGAGGGAACCCAGGCCGGAGGGGAGGGCCCAGCGGCGCCGAAGCCCGAGACCCTGAGCACCTACTTTCCGTATGCGTCGCTTCAGGAGGGCTTCGGCCGCGAACACCCGCTCCCCCACCGCTGAAAGCTCCATATTGACTCGCCGCTTCCCCCCTTGGCCGCTTCCAGGAGCAGAAAAGCAGCAGCCAGCGCACGACAGACCATAATACTCTCCCGCTGACGTCAGTTCTCCTCCCCTCCCCGCGCGCGCTCCCTTCCCGGCCCCCCGCCCTCCTCGCTGTGCTCAGCTCTCTCCTCCCCCGCCCAGCGCTTCCTCCCGCCCCACGTGTTGCTAACGTCGTTGCTAAAGCCGAGCGGCCGAGGCCTGAACCCTGCACGTTGATTGGATAAAATCCAGACCACGCCCCACTCCCTTTCTCCCCAGCGTTGCTACGTGACCCGCGTTCCAATTGCCACGGGGCGGAGTCCGTGGCGACTCCAGAGACCCGGAGCGCGAAGGAGGGGGCCACCGGCGGAAATGACGACATAAGCAGGCGGGTCCTGCGGCTGTCAATCTATGGAGCTGCTAGGGGGACAGGCTACCCTGTGTCCTCGCCCGGTCCCCCACCCCCGCTGCCTAGTTGTCCCTCCCTTGCTCGACGCTCCCACTGCTCTAGCTGGGACCCCCGCGGCGGTGTCAGCCAGGCCCCGCCCCTCGGCAGACCCCGGCCCGCCCTACCCCCACTGCCTGGGACTCTTGCCGGCCCCTCCCCCGCCGTCTGAGCCGCACAATACACAATGCACAGGTGCTGGGGCGCCCGCAGACCGCGCCTGAACCCCAACACCCCAAGCTGCGCCCCCAGCCTCTCCTCACTGCCTACCCTTTACTCCTACTTTACATCACACCAGACCCCCGGTCTCCATGGCAACGCTCCCTCCCCTCCCTCCCCCCCCGCCGTCCCCAGGCCGGGCTCACTAACAAATCAATGTGCTTGCTCCTCGATCTCTGGTCGCGCAGCGCTGCCCTCGCCCACTACTGCGGGCCCAGTGAGCTGGGCTAGCCGGAGCGCTCGCCCAGCCTGGAAGCCCAACGCTGCTAGAGTGGAGGCTGGCTACTGCCGCCCGATCTATCTCGTGGCTAGGAACCTGCGGAGACGTCCCACGCCCCATTCTGACCCCCTGACTGTCCCAGACCCCGGGAGCCACCTGTCCCTGCCCCCAGCCCGCGATGCCAGTGCCCGTCGGGCCCAAGCCTCGGGCGTTGCCAACCCCGCCCGCCCCGTCAAGCTAGGATGTGTTAAGGGCATGGATGACCATCAGAGCAGAGCCTGGAGCTTGGCTAATGTTGGGGTGCGCATTGGGGGCGCGGCGGCTTCCTCTAGACCCCGGTGACTGCCCCGCGCGCACTTCCTGTCCGTGACCATTCCCGTTGTGCACAGCAGACATGGCAAGAAACGACGGTGCGGAAGTTAGGGGGCGGTGCGGGGTCCACTGCGAGTTTGGCTAGAGGGTGTCACAAGCGAAGTTGGCGGGTTTCAGAAAAGGGGCAAGGACGGGACTGCAAATCTGTAGGTTCTGCGCACCCACATGTGCACTCGCTGACCTCAGTTCTTCACAACTGGCCGCAGGGACAGTGGCAAGGACCGCAGCCGCAGTCTGGGCCCAGAGACTCCTCATCCTTTTCTCTTACAGCTCAAGCTCCAAATGAAAACGCCCCCTTCCTGGAACCCACGATTTAGTTAAAACACCGATGACAAACTTGACGGGAAACTGTTTTCCCAGAGGCAAGGATGGGATGGAATGGATTGGGAGGAAGGGAAGGGACAGGAATAATAGGTAGGAAGAGAAGAGGCGAACCAAGGAGTTTGGCTGGAAAGATGGGAAGCCCGGAGCCGTAAACTGGCCTCCCGACCACAGCGAGGTGCTGGGCGTACAGCGCGGTCCTCCGACACTGGGCAGGCGGCGCTAGGTATGCCCTCCCTCGAAGTCCTCTCTCCCCTGGAAACACGGGTTCCAGTTGTTGGCCTTGCTCCTAGATTTTACAAGGTGAGCGCTGGGCTACAGTCCCACCTCTCCAGCGGTCCTGACTTAACGAACAGCGCGCCTTGGACTCCCAGAACGCCCCAGTGACCCGTGCCCGCCGCCTTCGAGAGGCCGCCGATGCCTGTGTCCTTAATCATAAAAAGTCATTCCCGGTAACAAATAGTTTCGTTGGCCGGTGCCAGCGATACAGCTGTTTCTGTTTAAGCTTAAATACTTTCCAACAGTTTGGGCAGTAAAAATAAAGTCAGCCTCAGCCGCCTGTAAGTGTCTGGTTTCCCCGCCCAGAGAAAGCCCACCCTAAACCCTGGGCCCAGGTCGCTCTGTTCGTCCCACCTGCCCCATCTTGGAATCTGCTGCCCGCTGTGGGGGACCGCTGCCGCCCACCCCGATGCTCGGCTGGCTCTGGCCACCGTCCTTCGACCGACTGTAGGGCTGCCGAGAACAGGAGGGAGGAAACTTGTCTGAGCAGCTGCGGACTAGACGCCCCTGGTCTGCCGACCTGCCCCACCTCTGGGAAGCTCGCCTGCACCCGGGAAAAGCGGTAGTTCCCCTTCTGCGAGCATTTCTGCAGTCCAGTCCGGAGCTGTGTTGCGTTTACCATCTGGGTCTTGCACGCGGTGCGCAGAGGTCGGTGGATGGTTTCAGTTTCACGATAGAAAAAAAAAAAAAGCTTTACTCCTCCCGCCCTGTCCTCTTTTCTCTCCCTTTCTCTTGTAATCTTCCCCTTCTGTCTCATTTTTCTTTCTTTGCCTAAGTACCTCTGCAACTCCTGGGAAGAGAAGAAAGCCCCAGGCATTACCAGGCAGGGTTCCCTCCTTTGCAGGGTTATTTGATTTGTTTCTTCATCCTTACCCTATTTTCCCACTGGTCTTTATGCTGGATGAAATACTTTCCAAATAGCTTGCTCCGAAAAGATACAGCACTTAAGAGGTGCCTGAGTTTACAAACATCGGGGATTCCTGCTGAGTGTTGGGCAAAAATGCTGTTGGATTAAGAGGAAAAGGAGAGTTACAGAAACCTTGACATCATTTGCAGGCTGGCTCAGGTCAGTTATAGAAGTCCTCAGCCCTGTGGGAGAAAACAACCCTGGTGAGGTAGAGTAGGTCACCCTTGTTCGCATGCCACCATGGAGGCTTCACTTTGCCACAAAGTGAGATAGTCCTCGCGTCTAAGAAATGAAACCCATTTCTCTACACCTCTGAGAGCTAAGATCTGCTTTGGTGGGCATGAGAGGATGGCCCTATGTGTCCAGAGAGGGCGCTAGTATGCTTGAGGTGGGGCTGTCCTTCTGGCCAACTCTGGACAGGTCATTTTGGGCCACTCAGCTGGTGATGTCCCAGGAAACACCAGAAGGAAGATTCCTGCTCCCAGCTCTCTAACTGAATTTCCCCTCCTCCAACCGATTCAATTCTCACCACTTCTTTCCTCCGCGCAAGAGCTTTCCTTCTTCCAAGTTAGATAATTGCTTTCCCCACACTATGTGCATCATCCAGGAGTAAATAAAGTTACGAAGGATGAGACTATGTGCTATCAACCCCACTTTCCTGAGGTCAGTGGGAGACTATGGCTGCCAGGTTCACATGCGCAGCCTCTGCAGTAAATAAGGTAACCCCTTCCTATTACTTTAGCCCCATATGGCTACAATTTGAATGTCTTTGGAGACTGTTGGGGGGGGGGAGCAGGAGGGAGTGAAAGTGGAAATCAAATGTTCTTACATCGCATGTTTATGAAAGAAATTATCGGTGATTCTCTTAACAGCTTTCCCCCTCCCAAGAAGAGTTGCTCAGTTTCTTTGTTTATGGAAATTCAGGCTCTTGCTAGCCTGGGGACACCTGCTTCCAGAATCTCCAGTCTCTTGTCCTGTTCCTCAGTGGTTTTGGTGACCTGACCACCCAACCCTCAACTACCCCTCAGGACAAAAAGTCCTCCAGCCAGCTCCTGGGAGCCTGCCTCTGGTGCTGGTGCTGGTGCTAGGATGACTCTGAGCCCAGGCTGGCCTGTTGACCCTGTCTCCTAGAAGCGCTAGGACCATTTAGAATCTGAGGCCCTCTTAGGGCTCCCTGTGCTCGATGCCCACTAACTGACCTACATGGTCTCCTTAAGAAAAGCCTGAGGCTCGAGTGGTCCTGGAGGTGGGCAGACAGGCCCGGGCTAGGTGCTCACTGCCTGCCCGGTTGAGGCCAGATCAGCAAGCCCCAACGTGTCCTCTTGCTCAAGGCTGAGGCCCGGCCTCAGCTAGTTCTTTGGGAGCATTTCAACTTCATGGCTTGGAGGGCATTGGACCTGCCTGTTCTTGGCTACAAACTCAGGCAGCTTCGGTACCCAACTGACTGATTGCCTCTGGTGGTGGGAGGGAGGCTGGGAAGTGAACTATGGTGGCTCTGAGGCCTGGTCCAGTGGGTCCTGGCCACTTGTGTCACAGCAGTGGCCTGTGGCTAATATCCTGCAGCCCAGCGGCAGCAGGGGGTATCCAGATGGCCTCTCTGATGCCCATACCCAAGCTGAGTATCTGCCTTCAAGAATTACCAGTCTGGTGTGGTATGCTGTAGGAGTGGCCCTCATCCTGGACAGGGGTCAGAGGCCTAGTCTATACAGACTATCTGGGCTCCCGGCTGAGAGTCCCACCTCTAGTTGTTCCTACAGCAAGAAGGAACCTGCTTTCCTGCCCTACTTTCTCCTCCCTAGTGGACATTCAGGTCCTTGCTGGAGAAGGGCAGCACAGGGGTATAAAATAAGAAGGGGCCCTTTAGGTAGTCTCTCATGGGCCTACACACACTAGAAGCCACATAATCTAGACTGTTGCTCCCTTAAGCAACAGGAATAAGATCAATCCCCTTCCTGCCCCTCTAGGGAAGAAAACATTCTCCCCCAGTTAAGCAGCCTGTATTGAGCAGTCCACTGTGAGGCTAGCATCTCCCTCATCCCATGTAAGTGACAGCCAAGAAAGATAAACTCTACTGCCCCTATGGGGACTTTCTTATCTATAAAATGAGGTGAGCTTTTGGGGAGAAAAGAGTACATACAGAAGGGATTCTGCCTGAGAAACTCCAAGATCAGCACTCTAGTAACAGGAACTCTCGCCCTCCTGAAATCTCAGATCCTCTAGGGCTTGAGGAAGGAATTCAAATTTTAAAAAAAGGTCAGCCTTGTAGGATGGGCACAGCAGGGCCTCTGAGTAGAGTCTTCTGACAAAAAAACAGGCTATAACAAAAGGAAACAAGGAGAGATCTGGGAACCTCACCAACCCAGCTGAAGGCTTCATGTGGATGGAAATCTTTGCTTGTTCTCTAGTAGAGTACAGTGGCTAAACCTGTAGGCTATGAGGCCAGTTGCTTGGGTTCAAACCACTTGCTAGGCCTGTCTGTTTGTATAAAATATCCTCTCTGAGCTTCAGCTCCCAATACTATATACAAAAATGGAGAATCAGTATCTTACCCAAACATTGTTCACAGGAGGGGGGTGGGGTGTAAGTGAGATACCATGCAAGCACTATCACACTGGCAGTCACAAGCAAACACTCATTAAATTATCGTTGTGATTAGTGCTGCTATTGGTGTTCTGGGATCAGGACAGTCTAATTGTACCCGGTGGTTTTGGTCTGGATGAATTTCTCCGGGGAACCCACGTCTGTCTAGACTGCCTCTACTTCTCAATGAAGGAACCTGCTGCCCACACGAAGCTGATTATGTGCCTCTCAGGCTCAGCTTCAGCCTGACCCCTAGGGTCTTCGTCTCCATAGGTTTGGGCCAGGTGAGTTTGCTAAGAACCTGGCGCGCAGCCGCGCTGGGAGAGAGGTCTGGCGTGCGGCGGGTGCAAGCAGGAAGAGCACGCGCACAGTGCCTGACCCGTCACGCATGCGCGCCGTCGGGCGGACCCCTTCCTCAACACATCGCGGGAAGGCAGGACTCCAGGTGTTTGTTGCCAAAGCGGGACCCCGGCGTCTGAAGGCTTCCTAGTGGCACAGGCGTAGATGGCTCAGAGGGAGGTGGGACAGCGGTCTGCCCTCGCCTAGTCCTGGAAGGGAGTGGGGAGGCAGATGAGTCTGGACACTGCCCCTGCGGCTTGCGAGAAGGGCTCGGAAGAGACAGAACCAACACTGCCCCAAGGGAGGACGTGCGAGAGAGGCGGGATGTGGCGGGAGCAGTCTGGGACAAGTGGGTGACGTAGGTCACTGCTTTGAAGCCCATCTCAGGCAAAGGCGCTATCAGAAGTCTCTCCACGCCTGACAGCGTGTCGCTGCTACCTCGGTGCTGGCTCCGACGGCCCAATCCGGCCGGGGCCCGGGTGAAGAATCTGACCCGAGTCTGGCTGCACTGAGAGAGAACTGATCTGGCAAGTCCGTGGCCCATCCAGTGCACTCTCTTGCCCCACGGTGACCCTGTCCATCAGGGAGGCAGGGAGCACTCACCCTTCTATGGGAAAACGCACGGCAAGGGTGGCGGAGAAGAGGCCAGGGGTGGTGGGACCAGAGGCTGCGCTCAGCGAGGTCGCCCGACTCCCGGGGGCTCCCCTGACGCTGGTCACTGCGGTCCTGGACAGCAAGCAGGCTATCCCCAGCCCCGGTAGAGCTCCCGGGACGTCTCCAACTAGTCTGCATGTCACGTTCCTTTTTGCTTCCTACCCTGCCCCCAAGCGGAAGGAATTGTGATTTTTTTTTTTAAACCCGGACGCCTGAGACCTCGAGTTAGTTCCAGCCACATCTTTTGTCCCCAGAGTTGGTGCACACTGGAAGCCAAAATTCAGTCTTTCCTTTTAGAGGTCAGAAAAACCGAAGTGCGGAGGCTTCCGGGGCAGAAGAGGGAGCCCAGTTGGCGGAGGCAAACGCGGTACGGGCAGAGGCATCTGCCCCTCGTGGGCTGACGAGAGGCCAAACTGAGAGCGACGCCAGCACAACTTGGTGCGAGTCGACGGAGAAAACTGCGATGGACGGAGCAGGGCTACTTCAGTGTCCTTGGCGAAGATTCGGTACCCTGCACTAAGTGGGCACATGACTATACAGCCCAGCACAGGGTTTCGCGGAGTGCCTCCAGCCGCTGCCCTGAGATGGGAACTCTGTCGGGGACATACCAGGCAGGGCAGGCGTTAAGGCTCCCAGGAGACTTCGTCAAGTCTCCGCGCACGCCCAGAAGCCGCATTGCAGGTTCCCGGGCTGCGGGAAAGCTAGAAGTCCGCGGGGGCTAGGTCCATGCACAAGCGCCTCACTGCCCAGGGCGAGACCCCTGCTTTGTCCAGTAGCTGCGGGGTGGCTCAGCTCCCGGGAGTGGATACAGATGGCCACTTGGCTCCCCGACGACCTGGCCGGGAAGCCGAACACCTCTTCCTTCGGCCGGGGAGGCTAGGATTGCCTTCTTCGCCTTTCTGTAGGAAATCAAATCCAGGGACCATGGTACTGTATTTATTCGCACAACTTCCTCCCTTGACATTTTGCACTGCACTAAGTTGGGGCAGAAGTAATTATGCAAACATCTGGGGCTGTCCAGCTCTGCTGCTAGCACTGTTCTAATGCACCCTGAGAGCCCAATATCTTCATTTGCATAATAATGGCTTATCTAGAATAACAGCAATCAGAAGCGAAATTAATTTTCTTTTCTTAGGCACATCCTTGAGATCCTGAAAACTGAGGCTTAAGGCAGGAAAAGCTAGTTTTGCAGAGGCTATGGGATTCCGAACAGGACCAGAGAAAAAAATAAGTTTAGAGCAGTGGAAATGCGCTCTCGCTGAGTTTTTGAATTTTTCTGCTTTGAGCCTTAGATCTTAGCTACATTTTGACCAAACCAATGAAGAGCTTAAGGGCTGTGGGAGTCTGCACAAAACTGAGTCCCTCATCCCATTTGTGGTGGGAGGTGCGGGAGTCCCGGACTAACAGGCTAACAGGGAGTAGTGGAAGTAACTATGAATTTGGCCAGGTGGGGAAGGGTAGACCCGAAGTTTATCCGAAAGGATCAAGGCAGTGTCCGGTGATCAGCTAAATGGACCTGAGTATGGACTCTTGAAGCTCAGATCCCACCCTTTGGAGAGTTGGAGTCAGAATGCTTTTTTGCTCTGAAAGGGTCCCTTCACCCACTGGAGCAACAAAAATCGTTGGATGCAAAGTAGCATGAAAGAGTGTGTGGGTGGTGATGGTATCATTATGGGAGGAAACATCTTTTATATATTAAAAATCTTCTTGATCTTTCTTAATGTGAAGAGGAGTGGGAAGGATAAATCCACAAATAAATATGGCAAATGAATTTGGAGCAAAATTGCAATCCTGAAGCCACTCTCAGCCGAATCTGGGCTCCAGGGGTTTTTGCTGCCAAACTGGTTCCCCCCAAGCCAGCATCTCCTCTAAGGCAATAAATAGCCGGAGGGGGCAAAAGAAGAGCTGTCCTGCTTTCCTGGATCCTCTGCAGACAACAGAGATGCAAGTTTTGTGTTTCATTACAGAGGTGGCCACAGCTCCAGCTTACAACCAAGAAGTCCAGTATAATTCTTAAGTTCCTTTTAAAATCAGGGTTTAGTTGGAAACTGAAAAAGTAATTGCTTTCGGGTGAAGCAACCTGCCAGATGAGATGAGCAGTTGGGAGGAAAATGAGGACCTCAGTACCACATCTAGGATTTATCTTTTGGGGAAAGAAGGAAGAGTACAGAAAGCCTGTGGGGGCGGTGGGGATATAGCTCAGTGGCACAATGCCTGCCTGGTAAGCACCAGGTTGTGAGTTTGATTCCTGATACCAGAGAGAGAGAGAGAGAGAGAGAGAGAGAGAGAGAGAGAGAGAGAGAGAGAGAGAGAGAGAGAGAACAAAGCTTGTGGGATGCAGAGAGGGTCTCTGGAGAGTGCAGACTACTGCGTTTATTCTGCATTTTGGAGACAATCTCCATTGTGTCTTTTTTACCTCTTCTGACCCAGAGATACTCTCTCTTCTACAGCAGTCAGTCAGCTCCTCCACTGTGTGTGTGTGTGTGTGTGTGTGTGTGTCCGTGTCCTTAGGAAAGGGCACCTAGAATACCTAAGCAAAGACTCTAGCTGGTCCCCAATCTTTCATAGCCAGAAAACTTCAGAGTTGGGATTTAGTCCTGGATTTCAGCCTCAGTTTCTCCCTTTTCAAGTGTGAAGGACCAGAAGAAGAACAGCAGCAAAAGTGGCATCAGGGGGTCCTGCATGTCATTGACAATTCTCCTGCACCAGGAACTCCTTAGTTCTACCTGAAAGGGTTTCCAGTCAACCTTTGTTTCCAACAACTGGCTTGGTAGCCCTGGTGACCACCAGAAACTGTCCTATCACCTTCATCCCAAGCCCAGGGGGAGGGGTCCACCCTTTCCTTCTTGGGGGTCACCATCTAATCTGGGAGGTTGGGAACAATGGCTTCACTTATCCTAGAACCAGAGTCAACTGGACCCCAGCCCAAGGAGAATGCTGCACAGCCCACGAAAGAGGTGCTAAATGCTGTACCACTGGGATACAGGCAGGTTGGCAGCACGAATCTACTTAGCTTCACAGTTTCTGCAGCAGCTCCCCAATGAGGAGCAGTGGGCTTGGCATACTTCACTCTAAGGAGTTGGGAACTTTTTTTGGTCTTTTTGAGACAGAGTCTCGCTATGCAGTTCCAACTGACCTTGAGTTCACTTTTGTAGCCCAGGCTGGTTTCAAACTTGCACTGATCCTCCTGCCTCAGCATCCCAAGTGCTGGGATTACAGGCATGCAGCACCACACCCAGGTAGGAGTTGTGAACTTTTAAGAACAAATTCTCGAAGGAGAATTCAGAAGTGTGTTTGGAGTGCTTGACACAGTCCAGGGGAGACCAGAAATCAAAAGCATCTTAGTCCCTGGAGTGAGGGACAGCAAGTTTAAGGGAGAGAGGGAATGACACAGAAGTTGATGTCCAGAAGGAGACATGGAACAACAGGACAAAACCACTTTCTCTACTGCTGTTCCTCAGGTCCCTCAGAACATTTCAGGTGCACCTAAGTGTCCCCCAGCTGCCACTCTGAAGACTGGCAGCTCCTCTTCATTGTGGGACAGGAGCTCAGGGAATCAGAGAAAAAGCTTGGTGCTTGCACCAAAAGATCTCCAGAAAATTAGTGTTATGCCTCCTTTCTGGTCTGGTTTTCTTCTGAGTCAGACATCTGTCAACAGATCTATACCTGGACCCAAAGAACACAGGACACCGTACTACCTGGGTACAACACTTGCAGTCTATCCAAGATGAGGAAGTGGGTGCTGGGCTCAGTGTCCTAGAGCAACTCAGTGGCAGTGGTGGCAGCATTTCTACCCAGGTACCCCCCTCTCTGAAGGGAAAGTTTCTGTGACGTTGTGGCTCTGACAATGCTCTTGGAAGGGAGCAACTGTGTATGGAAGACTTTGGCGCTCTGGACTGCTGCAAAGGGTGGAGACCTGAAGGACGGGGGTGGGGGGATGGAGGAATACTGTGTGGCAGGAAGGAGGCTGGAGGCAATATCCACTGACTAGTCCCCAGGAGAGCCCACTGGGGATTGCTGAGTACCTGTTTCCACACTGGCGTGGGTGGTCACAGTGCTTTGTGCTTTGTGGCTTTTGATATTCCCAGCACCTGGCACCCAGGCTGGTACAAGAGGTTGGGGGTGACCACCGAGGGCTGCTTTGTCTCAGGATGGGTGCCTCTTGAGCTCTGCTGTATTTCTCCTTAGAAAGAGGCTTATTAACAGCATAAAAATAAAGTCATCCCAATGTGGTGGTAGTGTCAGCTCACATCTGTGATGCCGGCACTCAAGAGGCAGATGCAGAACTATCCCCACAAGTTCAAGGCCAGCCTTGGCTACATAGTAAGTTCAAAGCTAGATTGAATTACATAGTGGGATGGTGTCTCAAAAAGTAAAATAATAGAAATGAAAAAAGAGGCTCAGAGAGTCAGGTCATTTGCTGATGACCATATTATGCTATAAGACTGTACTCTACCTAAATCTGTCACCTAAGAGATGAATAGACGTGTCAGGGTAGCACTCCCTGGTGTGGGCCAGCTGCCTGTGCCCAAGGTGTTGCTAAGACACACAGCATCTTCTATCCTAGGCTTTCTCTGCCCTACCTTACGGAGGTGTTTTGGATAGGTCCCTCTTCCTTCCGACCCATTTTTGCAGTGAAGCAAGCATTTGGAGAAGGCAGTTTTAGAAGCCCTCTCTCTGTAGGGCCACTGCATCTGATGCACAGAGTAGGGGTGGGAGTTTTGCTATCCAGGCAGTGTTATTGGGATTCCAGACCTCTTTTCCCCCAAAACTTTTAAGAAAATACTGAGGTTCAGCAGCATAGTGTTGCCTTGCAAGCATGAGGTTCTGAGTTTGATTCCCAATACCCCCCCCAATTATTTTGACCATTAACTACAGACCACTGATCCAACTACTTAGGACAACACACAGAACCCTGTGGTTGTAGGAAATAGGACTCCCAGCAGGAGCAGAGGATTTAGGTCTCTTTAACGCCAGGCAATGGCCTCAGTTTCGCCAGTGATGCCACACCTGATGCTCTCAAACATCTAGCCTGAGGACCCCACCCACAAGAGAGAGAGAGAGTCAAAAAGGAGCCCCCGAAGATGAGACTATCTCTCCAGACCCAACTCAAAGTCTGGCATTCCACAGTGTGAACCTCCCAGCTTCATGCTGCCAGCAGCGCAGCTTCAGCTCGGACTAATTCCAGGTACACTCTATAGGTGGCATCATGCTACTGGAAATGGCCTCCATGGAGGGCGAGGCTATCTTAGTGGCATCTCTAGGCGTGGGGGAGCGAACGCAATATTGGCACTGATGCAATGTGTGTCGCACCTTTGCAAAGGGACACGTGAGGGGCCACAGTGTGCATTGGAAAATAATGTCCCGCCTGCCAGCCTCTCCATGCTCACTTGTCCAGATACATAGGCTTCTCTGGGACCATCCAGTGGGAGCAGGTGAACTGAGTCTATAAGAGTCTGTCTTGCTTGTTGCCAGTGACCACCAGAAGCAGGGAAAGGTCTCAGCCTGCGCTCTATCTGCTGGGCAGCTATTTCAGGATATACAACAGCATTTCCCTGTAGGGAGTCACTGTGTCTGTACTGGATAAGAGAACCTGGCCAACACAGCATGGGTCCCCACCAAAGTCCCCTCCATTGAAACAGTACCAGAACATCCTGGCTGAGGTCCATTCCCATTGTCCAAATCCTTCTTCTAGGGTAGCCCAAACCCCTCTTCAGGTGGGCAGGGAGGGAGAACGTTGGCAAGGGTGCTACCCTGCTGGAGACAGGGCATTGGAGTCTTCAGGAAAGCTGTAGGAATGTCCAGAGGTCCTGCCCCCTGGGCCAACTGCCTTTTTGGCAAAGACCTCCACTGTGACCCCTCCTCATGCCCCAGCGGCTAGTCTTGCCCGGTGATACAATAGTAAGAGCTGAGAGCAACTGAGCCAAGCCTGTCACCAGGGGGAGACTGCAGGAAGCAGGGTGAGCAATGCCAAGGGAAGAGTGATGTGATTAAAACACCCCTCACCTCTCCCTCAAATAGCCTGGCTCGTGCTTGTACCCCTTGGCCCAGAGCCTGTGGGGTTTCTCGCCCTTACTCCTGTCCTCACCGTGGCTCCACACGCAGCAACCACCCTTTGTGCCCCGACCTGAAACCCGGGACAGGCCTGGGGCCAAAGGATGAGGAAATGGGGCTCTAGGTCTCAGATGACAGCTAGTCAAATGGCCTAGGAAGAAACCTGGAGAGTCCCAGACTCCACAAATCAGAAACTAATTCTACCCCTCAGGCTTTGGACTTGATTTCTTTGAATCATAGGCCTTCAGCGAAAATCCAACTCACATTCGCTAACATTTTTTTAAACAAAAGCAATTAGATTTCAAGCCGGGTTCATTTGCATTTGCACCTCGGAAACGGCGGGGGTGGGGGGGCAAGAGGAAAGGAGGGGGAGCCTGGCGGGTGGCACCTCCTGAGCGCCACAGCTGGTCTGGCTGCCACTGAGCCAGTCACATCTGGCCGGGCGTAGTGGCCGCCGCGGCCCCCTTCTAGCCGGATCCCGGGGCCCGCGCGCCACAGCCGCTCGGCGGCGCACTCATCGATCGCCAGGGCCGCGGCCGGGAGCGGAGAACAAGGTATAGCCTGTATTTAGGTTCCTGCCCTTATATGGCGATGTGCGCGAGCGCCCGCCGAGCGGCCGCACCATATAAGGACACACGGCAGGCGCCGGGCTGAGCTGGTGCGCGCTCATTGGCCCGCGCGTCTCTCGGCAACGGCTCTCACGAGTGGAAAAGAGCCAGCCGCCCCCGCCCGCTCCCCGCCCCCTCCCTTTCTTTCTCCCCTGGCGACCCCGCCTCTCGCCCCATCGCTGCTTGCCCCCTTTTTTGCCTACACCCTTTCCCCAATTTCTCTTCCCGAGGTCCTCCCTTCTCCCCTTCGACATTTTCCTTCGGCCACTAGGCCCGTGCTCGCTCCCGATGTGCACACCCATCACACAACCCCTCCTCAAACTCAGCGAGTAATGCTGAAGAGCGGGAAGGCCCGGATGCGGGAGAACTCTGTGTGTGTGTGTGTGTGTGTGTGTGTGTGTGTGTGTGTGTGTGTGTGCGCGCGCGCGCGCGCGCTCTCTCGCTCGTTTGCTTGCTTGCTTGCTTGCCGCACTAGCCGCTGCAGCAGGTCCACGCAAGCACGCACGCACGCACGCACGGGGCTCTGCGAACAGTCCAAGCACCCACCCTCCAGAACCGCACCCCCCCCATCCCATAATCAGAGCAATTAGCTGCTGAAGAAATTCGCTCGCGGGGCTAAGATGTGCTGAGCCACAGCAGCTCTAGGTACTACGAAATTAGCATCTCCCAGGGTGTCCCTTCGGGCTGAATTTCTGAATGCAATCATGATAATGATAAATCGATGTCTCATTTAAAGGTTACTTTAAAAACCTGCCAGTTGTTGAGAAAAAAGAAACGCTGTGTGCAGGATGAAAAATGCGCTAGAAGAGCCGCTCTCGGTTTCCAGGCAGAATTCAGTGGAGCGATGGTTTCTGGAGGAAGGTCAGGTGCCCGGCGCCGGGCCCACCCTCAGGATGGGAACCGGCGGATAGAGATGGCATCGCTGTCGCTACCTCTAGGGAGGAGACTCCCAATCACAGCCAACTCCCGCAGAAAACCCACCGCGGACCCAGGGGCGCATCGCCCCATCCCCCACGCTCAGAAGCGCGCGCACGCGCGCACCCGCACGCACAGGTGTCTAGCTGACCCCTCCCGAGGCGGGCTAGTGTTCTAGCTACACTTTGGGGACTGGAGCCATTCCTTTCAGGATCCGCTTCTGTCCCGAGGGGACCCAAAGGTGACAGTTAAGACAAAGGGCGCTCTAGCGCCCTGGGGTCTTTGCCTGTGACCGGGATCGCCTCTAGGCTGCAGCCTTCTCTAGGCGCCCAGCGATGCCCCCTACTGGGCAACCTGAGGCTGGAACAAGGCGCAGCTGGGGGTCATCCCGAAGGACCCACCAAAGTGTGGGAGGGGGGTGGGGACGCGATGACCCGCTTGACCTCCTCCGGTCTCGGTCGTCCTCCCCCACCCTCGATGTCTTTCCTCCAAATCTGAAACTCAACCTGGTCCCTTCCGAGGAAAGGTGACAGAAGCAGGCACTGCTGGGGAACGCGGGTGCGAAATTGGGGAGGACACTATCCGCTGGTTCAATTAGCTCCGGCCGCCTCCTCTTTCTCCTCCTCGCTGTTTCTGAGGAAGGAAGCGCTGTGGCCGCAGCATCCTTTGGTGCCGGCACACATCTCTCCCTGACCTTGGCTGAGATTTGCTGCCTCGGTGTTTTGCTGAGCAGAAAGCAAGTCTCCCTCTTAAGAAGGAACTACGGGTGCTTTCAGGGGCGAGGGACTGACCCCGTGGGTTTGCGTCCGGGCCAGACCTCTGTCCTGAAAAAGGTCTTAAAACCCTGGAAACCCGTCCCTGCCTCGGGTACAGCCTCTCCGTACCGGAGCACACAGCCCACTCCTGCCCCGCGTCTGCCCACGCCCACTTAACGAGGTCGTTCATAATATAGTCCCATCCCCAAGGCTGGATGCTTAGGTACGTGGACTCCTTTGCCCACTTGGGGGAGGGAGATGCGGAACCCCAGATGTGTTAGTACTTCTCTCAGAACCATGAGGTGATCCTTAAGGGAGACTATCTCTATTCTTACCCCCCAGCAGCAGAAGCTGCTCCCAAAACTGGAAACTTTTTTTCCTGACCTGTTGGCTCCAGGTCCCTGGCCCCCGCCCTCATTCCTGGAATCTGAATTTTCCAGTTACTGTCGGTGAGATAGCTAATAGAACGAGTGTGGCCAGAGGGGTGATTTGCAGATAGGGAAAAATAAAGCCCCAACCTCTGCAGACACACCTCTTCCCAGCCTCCGGGGCAGCTCGGAGCCTGGGTTCCTGGGTTGGGGGAGGAGGAAGGTACAGATCCAGGCGTCTGTGCCTAGTAGTCGCAACTTCTGCACCTAACCCCTCCCACGGAACCTCTGTTCCCACTTTTCGTTTACTCCTCAGCACCTCAGCCCTGCAGCTCCCGGGACAGTTTTCCTCCTCCTCCTCCTCCTCCCGGGTAGCCCCGTTCTGTCCTGAGCCCACGCCCTTGTCCAGATCTCCAGCTTGTCCCGTGCACCCCTCCTGAGCCCTAGGTTCCCCTTGGAGCCAGGAAATGGGTGCTTTGCGGAGGTGCTAGGGAGCGGCGGCCACCTCCTGAGCTCCAGCGGCTCTCAGCAGGGCTGGAGCGGGGGTCGGAGCAACTTCAGGGAGAGAAGGGTGGGCACCCCGCACCTGCCGAGCCGCCGACGAGGCTGCGGTTTATGGCGCCAAGGATCCACCAGGATCTTCTCGGCGGAGTTCCGGGCCTCGGTCGTTTGGTCGTGGGGCAAGCACACAGCTTTTTATTTATTTATTTTTATTATTATTGTTTTTATTTTTATTTTTATTTTTATTTTCTCTGTGGCAGCGTCGTAGCTGGCCATCCCCTTCCCAAGGGCAGAGAGGTGGAATGATGATCTCTAGATTGTTGGGTTGCTTGCGGGTCACCAAGGTCAACACCCCATTAACATTTCCCCATCCGGGCAAAGAGACCTCGCCGGGCACCAGGCCTGCGGGTGGGGTGGAGGACTGCGCCCCAGCGCCCTTTCCGCACGGTCCCCGCCGCCCCCACCATGCCACCCTCCGCCGCCAGGTAGCCGGCCCTCTCTGCCTTCGCCCCGCCGCGGGCCCTGCACCCCCGCGCCGCGAGGGTCAGGCGGGCGGGGAGCCTCCGGCGGGGTGCAGGCGGCAGGGCTGCGGGCCGCGGCGCCCCCGCCCGTGGTAGCGTGGCGCTGGCGCCGCTTTGGCAGCCATTTTCTGCAGCTGCCGCGGCCACGGCTCTGCGCAGCGAGGCGCGGGCGGCCGCCGCGGGGTGGGCAGGGGCGGCGGGCGCGGGGCGGCGGCGGGGGGCGGCCGCGGGCTGGCGGAGGGAGGCCGGGGCGCCCGTACCGCCCCCACGGCGGCGCGGGCAGAAGCAGCGGCTCCGCGTGGCGAGTGCCGCGATCCCACCCTTTCCCCGCCATCTTGTACCCCGGCTGGCGCCTTCCCAAAGCGGAGCTGCGCAGACAAAGCCTTGCGGGCCGGCAGGGCCCCCACAGCCCACCCCACGGGGCCGCCCGGGGCCCTGGGGCCCGCACCCCTGCCCGCTGCTTCCAGGGGCGGCGCGCCCCGCCCGAGGTGGGGTAGGCGGGCAGTGGCCGGGCGCCCAGTACCGCACGGGGCTCTGGGTCCACACCGGCTCTCCTGCCTGTACCCGCGCCTGTGCCCGGCCCATTTTTCCGCGAAGGGGTCCTGCCGGCGTCAGGGAAGCTGCCGGACACCTCCAGCTCAGGGTCCTTATCCTTAACAGGCTTGGAGGTGTTACCTGTCCCGGAGCCCCTCCGCGCCCCCCCCCCCCGTAGTGCCAACTTCGTGTCCCCCATTCTTGCCCGCGGCGGGGGCGGCTCTGGAGCCCCCCTCCTGCCCGCCAGCCCCACAGTCGGGGGAATTCTACATTCCATTTTCTAGATGGCAGGGCTGTCACTCCGTCCCCCAGCCTGCCCAGCCTCTTCCCTCGACGACCCTGGGTTTCCTACTCCAGAGCTATGTCCTATGGAGGCTGAGCGAGGCACCCCTTCCTTAGCCCCAAATACTCAAGAGCCTAGCGTCAAGTGCCAGCCTACACGTCAAGTGCCAAGCTTTGAGCTTCTCCCTGATAGGGAATTTGCTCCCCAAGATTCCATTTTCCTAGCTCCGAGTCCCTGGCGGGCCTGGCAGTGCGGTGGGAACGCCAGGGTTTTCCTCAGGACTGCCAAACGGAAGTGGGGGCATAGCCACCAGGCATGGCCCCCTCCTGCCCTTCTCCACCTGTCCCGGAATCTGCCCAGGCTCCCAGGAGTGTCTGACTACAGGAGACGCGGGAGATGAGGAGACTGAATCTAGAAGAGGGAACGTAAGCGAATGGTGTAAAGCCACTTGGCAGGCTAGAGCAGCGCGGGCGCTTTCCCACCCCGGCCCCCTTCTAGGCCGGGTTGAAAGTCCGTGGGCCCCCGGAAGCTCCCTCCTCCCAACGCGCTCAGCCACCACCTAGGAGCGGTGGGGGTGGGGAGCGGCTGGGTTGCTGCTCCACACCTGAAGGTTTTCCACAATCCCAGCCCCAGCCATCCCCTAGCTCCCAGGGTCCCTGGCGAGGGTCGGACACGCCCCCACCCGGGGTGGCTTTTGCACTGCCGTCTGCGCGCGGCGCAGCCCGCACCGACACCTGCCAGCCCGCGTGGATTTTGAGCGGGACTCCGGAAACCAGTCTGACCACTTCGCGCATTTCCCGAGGCTCGGGCGCGCTCCCAGGGTGGGGTGGGGTGGGGTGAGCTAGGCTCCTCCGCCGCCTGGCTTTCCTGCGCTGTGTAGAGTTGTCCAAAGGCAAGTGTCAAGGCGATGCGACCGCCGCGCGCTGAGGGCCTCCGGGCTTATCCCGTGGGTCCTTCCATCCCCAAACCCGCTTTTGACCACGCATCCGCCTGATGCGCACCGCAGTTGCAGCAGCACCGGTCGCTCTGGGGGCTCTGACAGGCGGGTGGCGTCTTGTGCGGAGTCTGGAATCCAGTGGCAGACTATTAGAAGACGGTGGGGGAGGCTGTGTCACATCATACAAAGTGGCTTCATGAAACTGAGGCTCCCGCAGACGGCTTTGAGGGGACCTCGGGGTGGGGAAAAGGAAAATAGGTGCGGGTAGCCTCTATTCCCTATTGTAGCTGCTGGCTAGTGGTGGGAGGGTGGGCAAGAGATAGCTACAAGAAAGCAGCTATATCCCCGTATACAGCCAGAGGTCCCTCTTTGGTGGGAACCCTCTAGAGGATAAGGTCCCCAGCTGCTCACATCCCAAGTCCTGCCTAGTGACCAGAGTGCAGTGTGGCTGCCTGGCCTGGGATTCTAGGTGATGGTGCAGGGTTAGCTGGCTGCTCCAGACCTCCACCAGGTTGGGGCCTGGGGCTTAGTGCAGGTCTGAAGTACTACCAGGGTGAGGAGGGGAAATGGCCACATGCCAGCAGGTTTCCCTGGATTGGACCAACGGAGAGCAGGCAGGGGTGCCCAGCTGGAGAATGCCATTCTCTGGGGCTCTGTTGGGAACTGGGATGATTCTGGGTATCCAGCTGGAGCCTGTGGGTCCAGTCTTGGGGAATTCTTAGGGCCAAGATGCAGTCCAGAGCACTCCTCGTAACCCCACCCCCTTGCTATTATACATCTAGCTTTTGGGGAGCCAGATAAGGGGAGACAATACTTCCAGGCAGTCCGGTAATGTATGGTATCCTCCTGGACCAGGCTGCTTGCTTCTAATCCATCCTGCTCTTATGGTTCCCCTTCCCCTTAAACTAGGGAGGAGGTACTGAGGCAAATGTCTATGAATCTGTCTCCCTACCACTGGCATAAGCTGCTGGTTTACTCCTTCTAGGCTGGATTGAAAGTCAAAAAACAAGGTGGGGGTGAGGTTGAAACAGACATACAAGGAGAGGCCACTGCGTAAACTCTCCCAGCTGGGCTGGGTCCTTGGGGGAGTTGAGTAGGAGCCTAGGATGAAGCTACAGGTCAAGTGGAACAGGCCACAGCAAGGTGAGGGCAAAGGGTCACTTCTGCTAAGGCTGCATCTGCCACAGCCACATTGTGAGCTTGGACCCCACTCAAGGGCACAGCTAGATGGAAGTTGCTGGGGAAGTTGGGACTCCAGGAGATTAAAGTGGAGCCACCAACAACTGAGACTACCCTGGGCTGGAAGAGCCAGCTGGACCCCAGGGACTCCCAGAGACATTCATCTTGTGAAATCCAGGAGAGAACTGCTGTAAAAGGAGAGGTTGACCTGAATACTCTGGGACCTTCCCTCCTTGGAGGTAGCAAGTTTCCAGGGAACAAGCCAAAGGGAGTGTGGCCCACCGCTGGGTTGGAAAGTCAGCTCTGTAGGGCCTCAGTATCTCCAGACCTTGTTTACCTTGTCTACACAGCAAGATCATGGGGAAATGACACGGGTGGAGGGAGAGGAGGTTTGGTGTCTGCAGCAGTGTCTCATGGAGCTGTGTACCATCATGACTGTGCAAATTTCCGGAGGCCTGGCCCTAAGGGTTCAAAGAAGTTCCCTGTGTCAACAGCAGAGAGAAGAGTCCTGACACGTGTGCCCCTGAGAATGGGTCGCTATCCCACGTCTTCTGCTCCCTCCTTTTATATCTGGCCATCCAGCCATCCACCTACCCTCCACCACCTCATCCAACAGCTTTCCTGGGCACCCTGTCTGTGCTGTGCAGGCCCTGTACTCAGGCTCGGCAGGGTGTTGTGAGTGGAAGAGACCTGGCTTCTGCCCTCCTGGAGTCCCTAGGGATGAGGAGGAGGGTCATCAAGAAGCCACATGCACTATGTGTCTTACAACTGGAGAAATGCTGTCAAGGTGGAAGTGTTGGGTGCTAGCCTGGGCCTCAAAAGAGGTCTCCAGGGGATGCGTCCAGCGCACAGGACAGGTAGGAAGTGGGCCAAGTGGGCCTTCTGGCTCCGGAAGTTTTTTCTTTTTCCTGGTAACTGAGATTAACCCAGGGCCTTTGCATTGAGGAACATCACCAGCCTTTCTTATTTTCTAATTTCTTCCAGACAGAATCTTACTAAATCCTTAGGTTGCCCAGCTGGGCTTGAACTCATTGTGATCCTTCTGCCTCAGCTTCCTATGGTACTGGGAATACAAGTGTGTGCCACCATGCTGGCTTGGCTATTGATTTATAGGGCTGGAAGTTCAACTTACAGGGATGTGGCCACAACTGGAGCATTAGTGGAACAGCCACGGAAACAAGAAGAACTAGGAATGAAATGAATAACTATCCTCTCGTTAACTACTGATTTGGAGACTTCACAGATGACTAGGGCTAGGGTGTAGCTCACAGGAACAGTGCATGCTTAGCATACACAAAATGCTCACTTCCTGTGCTCACCCCTAGCACCTTCCTGACAAAATATTCAGGGACCAGGTCAGGAAGTGAGTTACCAAATCTGAGAAGACAAGTGGTCTTCAGCCTGTCCTGGAGGCTACCCTAAGGCCAGGTGTATGTACCTTGCAGGGTCACCAGGCAGACAGCTGTCAGCCAGGACTAGAACAGATTTGCCTCTTGCCTAGCCGGCCTCCCTCATCTGCCTGCTTTGAGCATGGACTCCAAAACTGGCTTAGATTTCTGCTCTTTTCTGAAGCAGTGGCAGTCACCAAGACGTGTCACTCATTCGATGTGCACATACTCGGGCCTCCTGGACACTGTGTGGTGCCACAGGGGAAGGATGGTAAAGAAAAAGTGCTGCCCCGCCAGTGGGAGACAAGTTTGTTGGGTGGACAGACAGGAAGGACAGGGTTCCCTCAGAACATTCTGGAATCCTGGACACCACCTAGTCACTTGTTGGGAGCTTTACTTCCTCACTGGAGGTGAATTGGAGACCATGGCAGTCTCCACCCAAGTTAATTTCTGGGCAGTTTTGTGGCTATGGGGACCAGGGAGGGACTCAAGATTCCTTGCCCTATGCTTCTTAGAGACGGCAAAGACAACTTTTCTTCCTTCGGTTTCTAGGGGCCAAGAGAGCTATCAAGCTCCAAGTTGGAGCAGGGAGAAGCCAAAGCCAGCCACTCACACCTCCACTGGAGGTGCTTCTGGAAGGCCCACTCTGGAAAGCAGTGCTCATAGGTTTGACTTGTTGCCTGCTGTTTTCTTGAGGACAGGAATTTGGGACACCAGATCACAGGTTGTTCTGTTCCTTTGTCAGCAACTCATTCAACAACACTAGGCATGGGTCATACAAAGAGATGGCTTCCCTGTGAGGGACCAGCTGGGCCTGGTCGAAGGCATTATTTCGTATCGCTGCCCAGCTGGCTGGCAACAGGAGCAGATCAGGAGATCTCACCAGTACTTCCAGTGTTAACGTGGCTCCTGACACTGAGAGCCAAGGTCCAGTCAGGTGAATTGGTGAAGGGTACCTTTCCCTCCACACTTGTGAGGATTTAGATCTTCTGACCACGTCACAGGGGAAACTTCACATCAGTATTTCTTTTGAGTGACTTGCATGGGCTTCCATGAATTTTTTCCCTTGGCCTTATTGAGTTGTGGAAGGAATCAATTCCATTTGGATGGGATGTGCCCTCCGGCAAGCGTGGCATGTTACATCCTGCCCATGCCACCTCCCAGGAAGACAAGGTCAGGCTCAGAGAGGGACTGCTCAGGGTTTCCAAAATGTCACACATACTGGAGACTGTGACCTGCCCCCACCTCGAGAGCTGGTCATGACACTAGCCCCCAAGTTTTGTGGATTTTTTTTTTGTTGACTTTGTTTTATTTATTTGTTTATTTTTGGCGGTAACAAGGATCAAACTCAGGACCTTGCACTTGCCAGGCAAGCACTTATTCCACTGAGCTATACCCCCAACCCCTTTTGTTGACTTTGCCCCTTTCCTTTTGTGGGAAGGAAAGGGAGAGAACAGAGACCCACGATCAGAGTGGAACAATGATATGGTCAGCATGGAGAGCGGGGAGCTGGGGCCCAGGTGTGCTTTGGTTTTGGAATCTTCACAAGGAACATGACTAAGATTTTCTGGGGCCCACGCCACCATCTGGAGGTGGCCTCACACCTGGGCTCATCACAACCAAATCACTCACCCCTTCTAATCTGCCCTTTCCTGATAAACTAAAAATGACAGACTCGCCGAGCAGGAATGCGCGATTTGTGGCTGGGCCTGGAGACAGAGCTAAGATGGGCTTATAGGCTTCAGCATTTGTTTGCTGCCCCTCACCCCTACTACTGCCTGCGTCCCTTGGACTCGCATGGCCCTGGGGAATTCTCTGCCTATTTCTGAGCAAATGTTCCTGTGCCAGGAACTGTCACCTCCATCCTATTGCTGAGTGGGGCAGGATATCCTTTCATTTTCCTTCCTCCTCCTCTTCCTTCTCTCCTTCCCTTCCCTCCTTCCCTCCATAAATAGCTCTGGAGCCCCTGTCAAGTTCTAGTTGCTGAGAACCGTGTGATGGGTAGGACTTTCAAGGACGACAAGGACATACTCTCTCATCGTGTTTACATTCTCCCAGGGAGGCAGGCGAGCAAACAAAATAATTTCAGATAAGGACACCTGCTCCAAAGAAGGAAAACAGGGTAATAACACGGAATCTACTTTAGGCTAATGGTCAGGGGTGACTTCTCTCAAGAGGTGGCATTTAGGAGACTAAACAGTAAGGGAGAGCCAACCTAGGGGAAAACTGGGGCCCCGGGGACGGAGTTGGCTAGGGTAGAGCGGCTGGCATGCTCTGCCAGGTTTGCCTGGCTCACTAATCCTTGGTTTTTGTGCCACATCCTGCTTCCTCCCTGGGCCAGAGAATGAAGTTGGGCTCAGCTGCATGTTGAGAGGGGCCAGGCCAGGTTGCAGGGCACTGGGATCTTCCTGGTGCACAGCACCCCTTGCCACCCCATCCTCCTGGACCCTCGTTCATTTGTGCTGAGGTTACAGGGTAAAGGAAAGGAAGATGGGGCTGGGGAGATAGTTCAGCAGCCCAAGTACCTGCTTGGCAAGCACAAGAACCTGAGTTCCACCCCCCAAAAAAGGTAAATAAAATAAAATAAAAAAGGACAGTAAAATGGGTGTGTAGGGGCCGGCGAGATGGTTCAGTGGTCTAAAGCACCTGCTTAGGAGGGCTCAGGCAACTGCGGGGACTGCAGTTCGATCCCCGGCACCACATGCTGCGCCAGCGCCACCACCAGGGCAGGCTGAGCCAGCCACAAAATGAATAAATAAAGAAACAAACAAACACAACAAGCAAACAAATAAATAAATAAAATTTAAAAA
>PVKN010000224.1:0-57008 GCA_004027915.1 Capromys pilorides | reverse complement strand
ATATATATATATATATATATATATATATATATGTATTTGGTACAGGTCTCACTAAACAATGAGTAGCTCTGTGTAACAGCTACTCTAGTAGTGATCCTGCTGTCTCAGCCTCCCATGTGCTGGGATCATAGATGTGTGCTACCACACCTGGCTTCAGGCAAGACAACAGACTATAATGATAGGTAGATTGAATAGAGGCAAGCACTCTGATTCTGCTAACTGCTATGGCTGGGAAAGAGGAGGCCTTACACATAGAGACAACTCTGTTCTAAAGTACTGAGAGACAAAAAGGCTCAATATGTCAAGTTCACTCTCAGCTCAGAAAAGGAGGAGGAAAATCTATATACCTATATATGGGGGGGGGGGAAGTCCCGGGTTCTGAGGCCTGCACAGCATGTGATACTGATAATAAAACTTGTGTCCTTGTGCTTGCCAGGTAGGCACTTAGACTGCTGAGCTATCTTCCCAGCTCACTTTCTTTTTTTTTTTTTTTTTTTTTTTTTTTTTTTTTTTTTTAATTTTTATTTTATTTATTTGTTTGCTTCTTTATTTACTTACCTATGGCTGGCTCAGCCTGCCCTGGTGGTGGGGCTGGTGCAGCATGTGGTGCCGGGGATCGAACCGCAGTCCCTGCAGTTGCCTGAGCTTTCCTAAGCAGGCGCTTTAGACCACTGAACCATCTCGCCGGCCCCAGCTGTATTTCCCCATCTTGATGACTTTGGTCTGTTACTTGTTTCTGTTTCTCTGGATCTGTTGGGAGCAAGCTCCTTCCTTGTCCCTGCCCCTCTGTCTCATATTTTTTTCTTTCTCTCATTCCCCCTCTGCCCTTTTTATCTAATAGCTCTCTTTCTTTCTTTCTTTTGTTCTTCCTTCCTTCATTACTGAGGATGGAACCCAAGGTCTCTGTATTGAACTACATCCTCAGCCCTTCTTTTATTACTTATTTTGAGATAAGATCTCACCATATTGCTAAATTGGCCAGGCTGAGGCCAGGCATGGTGATGCCTGCCTGTAATCCTAGCCCTGAGGAGACTGAGGCAGGAGGATCATTATGAGGTTAGGCCAGCCTGGGCTACATAGTGAATTTAAAATCAGCCTGAATTATAGAGTAGACCATGTCTCAAAAACAATAAAGAGCCCAATCTGGCTCAGACTTTCCATGCTCCTGCCTCAGCCTCCCAGAGTGCTGAGATGACAGGTGGGCACCACTGTGCCTGGCTGCTTGCTTTGATTTCCTCTCGACTCCTGCCTCCTCCCTCTGTTTTGGGCCTGTCTCATCTCTTGTGGGTCCCTCTAAAATGCTGATTTGCCTTGAATGCAAGAGCCACTTAGACAAACCATAGCTTAAAACAAAGATATATCCCCTGGATTGTGCTTCTTTAAGAGGAATTAAAGGGCAATGAACAGATATCCCTTTGAAGACACAACCTTGGTGGTATCACGTCTACCCAAGGTAGAGTTTTAGCTCTAGAGCCTCATCTCCAGATGCAGGAGGAAGGGGGGCTGCCAGAGCAAGGATGCTGGGGGAAAGTTCCTCCTCCCAGGCCAAGCCCCTTGAGCCCACCCATCAGTCCTTTCCCATGGAAGGGCACCCAGACCCCAAACCTCCCTCTAGTCCAGGGGCTGAGACTCACTGTGGTTTGGCCAGTGTTGAGTAAATCTTATCTTTCTGCCAAGACAGACAGAACCAACTCAAAACTTTGAGGTTGGCAGGTTTCTTTCCACATTGGAGAACCACTGGACCCAGTTTGGCCTTCGTCTACAATCAGTGGTCACTAGGTTGGAGGAAGCCAGGCCCATTTGTCAGCTCTTCAGGTCAGATTCCAAACCACAGTCCTGACTCTACCAGCTGTGCATGGCCATGCGCTCACTGCTACAGTGTTGGACTTTGAATTATGTTGGCATCATTCCTATCAATATAGGCAGTCATATAGCAGGCAAACTGGTAATCACTATTCCTGGGTACTTGTGCACAAAGAGAATGATCTCTCTTGCATGAAAGCACTAATTCATTTTGAGCCCAGTTCCCTATCTGTAAAATGAGGGGCTGGAAGAGAAACTCCATGACCTCCTTTTCTGTGGGCTTCCAAGAGCCCGTAGTACACCAGCAGTGGGCCAGCCCTTTCCTTTCAGAAGCCCAGGTTGTTCATTCCCCCTTGTGTGTGCTCCTGCTTGGGCCTCGGTCAGTGGCGATCATGATGAGGTGGCATGTTTGTTTCTTTCCAGTCCAGCCCCAGAGTTTTTCCACCCTTCTGGTTCCTCTGCAGACATCTGTCTTTATTTATGGAATAAAACATCACTAAGGACCAGCATGAAACAAAAGACAAAGAAAAGAATATGCCTGGGCACCTGGCTTGTTCTTCCTGGTAGGCCAGAGCTGGGCAGCACCTTTGGCTGTCTTGAGCTCCACAGCAATAGGGTTGGCTAGGTTCAGGGTAGGGAGCAGCAAGGAAGCCAGTGCCACCCTCTATGGTGTCTCTTTGAGTGACACAGGCCCAGTAAATGTCAGGACCACAAAGGCCTGGGGAGCTCACACCACATCTGGTGATGAACAACCCAAAACCCAGGCAGGAGCCATAATGGCCGGCGCCGGTGGAGTTGGGACTGAATCCCAAGGCTCATGACTTCCACTTCACTGCTCCCTCATCCATCTCTCTTGGATCCTCAGCTTGCAGGCTCAATAGCTCCCATCCACAGACCTGTTGGCAGACAAGAGGAATAACTCATGTGAGTCAAAAGCAATTTGCAAACATAAATAATTTTCAATGCCAGGAGAGGAGACCGTAGGAAGATGCCTGGAAGCCAGAGGGGAACACAGCTGGTCCAGAGACTCCTCAACTCTTCCAGCCCTTTCTCTCCCCTCCTTGGTGCTGCTGGGAGGCTTGGGACCACAATAAACAAAGGAGAAAAAACAGCCACCAGGATGCTCACTTCTGCTGTACACAGGAGGGATTCTGCTTCCAGGCTTTTCTTTCCCCACCCCCAACTTTCTATGATTTCATAACCCCACTTCTGCTGGAGGCTCAGGGAAGAGACATGGTCCTCGGCTTGCTCTGGCTGGACCCAAGCCTCCTTGCTCTGGCCCACCTGTGTCCTTGAGCCCTAACAGTACATATTGTATATATTGTAACAAAGAGTAGCTGGCTCACCCTAATTTTGTGACTGTCACACTGTCCCTGTGTTATAGCCTCACACCACTGGCCCCCCTCTCCCCATGTGGCTGCTGCTCTGCAGGACAGACATGACCACCCAGGACCGCTCTCTGACTGTGGGACAGACATTTGCTTATCTCCTCTGACAGCCCAGGCAACCTCTTTTAAGAGGTTTTCCAGGGTGATGGTGGGAGTGAGCATGGAGCTGGTGTCATTTTGGAAATCCCATAGCATTAAACACATCTTTTCAAAGCCCACCCCAAGAGGCCGTCTGAAGCAGAGAGAAACAATGAGAAACCAGATACCATGGAATTAGTGAAGAATTTCTCAGATGAAACAGGAAAAGAAGGAAATCCAGGGGGGTTTAGGTGACACCTGGCGCAGGTTGAAAGGCTCTGGGGCCAGTTATTGGCAATAGTAAACTGCAGGGTACAATTGAAAGGGTCTTTACCTGGGCAGAAGTAAGAGCTGTTCCTGTCAGGCAGTCCTAAACACACACGCACATACACCTGGCCATGCATCTGAGACATCTTTCATGCATACCTCAACCTAGATTTGGAAAGCTGCAGCAGTGGGTTAAGAGAAATAATAGCCATGGGGACATTTAGCAGGCCCTTCCTACGTGTCTGGTGTTATCACGCATGCAGCGCATGTGATGAGCAAATCAGAGAATAAAGGAGTATACCAACATTCCACCATCCTGAGCCACGTGAAAAGCAGATTCACAAGGAGCTGGGGAGATAGCTCCATGGCACAAGTGCTTGCCTGGCAAATGTAAGGTTATGAGTCTGAGTCCCAGTCCTGCCAAAAACAAAAACAAACAAACAAACAAAAAACAAAAGTAGGTTCACAATATGAGGTGGGTGTCCTGCTGTTGGGAAACACGTGACAGGCCACCTGGCTGATACAGAAATTAAACCATGAGTCTGCCTGGAATGTACTACAGGACTTATCCTTAGGGTCTGTTTCCCTAAATTCAATTACTGCATAATTACCTGGAGTCCCCTGAAAGTCTGACAAATGAATCAGGTGGAGGAACAACAGGGCGGCAGGACCCCAGAGCAGCTGAGCCGCGTGTCCATGAAAGGCTCAGGGCAGGGAGAAAGGGAGCATCCTTGTGGATGCTGAGGGGAGCTGAGCTGCTGAACATGGGGCTCCTGGGGCAGTGCTGAGCCCCAGGTTGGTGGATGATATCAGTAACATGCAATGCAGGAAGCAGAGTCACTGTCTCAAAGCCCCCCTCAGATATATGTGTACACACACAGGATGTGGCACACACACTCACAGACATACGTGAGGTGTCAGATTCCCAGGTCTCTACTGCAGAACTGCACGTGCTGTGGGAATCCCAAAAAGCCTTGAGCATGTGCCCAACCTTCCAGGAGCCCAGGGCCATGCCTGTGGAAGACTAGATATCAACTTACAAAAATAGGTAGACAGTGGTGGGTAGAAGTTGGAGATGGCAAACACACGGTGAACTACTTAGTAGTTATGCAGAACAGGGCCTCGCAAAGGCTAGCATAGTGTAATAGTATAAACAGACGGTGTGTGGGGGGGTGGTCTCTGAAGATCCTCAGAACTCTGGAGACTAGGAGCAGGACTCCTGGAGGGAATGCCTGCCTTTTTGCTCATAAAGTGGCTCTTTAACCCAGGGCAGATTAGCCACCATCCCTTCATATGTAGAATAGGGGTAGTGGAACCTACCTCCTAGACAGGAGAGAATTAAAATGAGATAATCCCCCCTAAAGTGCCTGGCATATAATAGGCATGCAATTAATGTTAAACTGTTATCATTAACTGGGAAGGGAGGGCCAAGGGGAGAGGGAGGAGGGGAATAGGGAAGGGGTGGAGCTCTGCACCAGTGGTTGGCAGGAAGTTGAGACTTGTATCCAAGAATAACAGCCTTTAAGACAATTTCCTCCTCAGAGCCCTTACCTTCTCAGATGAGCAGCTATCATAACAGAGGATCCTATAATAAATTCATTTCCAAAAGCTCTAGGATTTGGTTTTGTCCCAGCACAGTCTTGCACATCTGTACCTTGCCCTCTCTCCTGTCCCAGTGTCATTTTTGGCCTTCCAGGAAAACTGGAGAGGCTGAGTCTTAAGGTCCTAGGGATATTAAATAATCTACCCAACAGCAACTGAGGCCCTCATGTCAAGGCGGCTGAGAGGAGGTGGCCCAAGACAGGGATTCCCAGGTAAACATTCCTATGCGCCTGTCCCTTGGTCAAACTAAGGCTGTAGGCCAGGAGCCGTTGGAGGACATTTGGGTCTGACTTGGTATATTTAATGCTCCCTGGCACAAAAAGTAACCTGTGTGTTTATCCAAGGGGTTTTCCAGAAGAGCTGGAGGCTGTCTCCTAGGCCAGTTCATCCTCCGTAGCCTGGTGGCTCAGCTTTCAAGATAACCAGGAAGCACACACAAAAAAGGTAAAGGTTTTTAGAGTAGAGAAGGGAACACAGCAACCAGATCTGTTGTCTTTCTTTTCTCTGTAGAATTTTGCCATTGGGTGTGGACAGGAATCCTGGCCTCAATCCAGGATCCCTAAAGAGGCCAGAAGACCAAGGGTCCTGAGCTAATCTTCCTCTCTTTCTGTGTGTTACAGGCCCAGAGAACTCCCACCCCACCCAGCCCATTCCCATACCACCCAGCAACCACTCTAAAACCTTTGCTATGTGCTCAAGGTCATTACCATGTTCTTATAGGACTAGTGGTTCTCAGCTTTCTGTACCTGTCTCTTTTGCTGGACTAAAAGGTCCCCATGGACAACACTGACTATGGTGACTTTGCAGGACTGGAACAGAGTTGCCAGGATGCCCAGCTAAGTTTGAATTTCATCTGAATAATGCATTCATTATCTTTCCTTTTTCAGATGTCTCAAATATTTCATAGAATATACATTTACTAAAATATCATGCATCCGAAATTCAATTTTTACCAGGAACTTTAGGTTTTCACCTGCCATCAGCAACCAAACCACCCCAGGTCTGTGGACTTCTACCCACACACACCCCAGACATCCAAGGAAGGAGTGGGCATTGATGGGGTGATTTGGCTCTTCTGAAAGCCAGCGGAGATGGGGACAGGCTAGGGGAGACCAGGCTGCAATCTGGGGCTGGGTTGGTGCAGGAGTGAGTGCTGGTTTTGCAGGGAGCTTAGCAGCTTCTCTCTTTGCATGGGGCTGAGGAATCTTAGAGGCTTAGACTTACAAAAAAGGTCCATTTGGAGAAGACAAAAATTTGGTTCTAGCATGCAGGGTCAAGATTCCCATTTTCCTTCTCTGTCTTGAACTTGGGCTCAAGGAGTGTTTAGCATCCTTTGTGATGTGCCAGGCAGATACTGTAGGAACTCAGAAGAGTATGGCTTCTGGACTCTCTCTACCTCAAAAGGCCCCTCCGTTTTGTCTTATCTTAACCATGTCTTCCAAGGCCTGTGCCCCATGTCCCTGGAGATGAGGACTGAGGTGGCTCTCTGTACCAGTTTAGTTCCAGAATCAGCACAAAACCAGCCACGTGCTCTGGACAAGCTATCAGGTCAACAGGACCTCAGACCTGTCCCACAGGGCAGCTCTGTCCCTATGGGGCCTGAATAAAACAAGACATTCAGGTGGCACCTGGCATGCTGGCAGAGCTGAGCAGATATGTCCCTCTTGGGACCTAGGGAGTCTTGGACACCAGGCTCTGGCAGCCCCATTCCAACAGCTCCTGGGGCTAGCACCTCCTCCCCATTATCTTCCTTTGGACTCCAGGCCCTGCCCAAGACCAGCCCACAAAAGCCCTGTTCCAGGCCTAGCTCTCAGGATCTGACCAACTGCAGGCCATGCCGTTCCAGGAATGTCAGTGGACTCCTTCCCTGCCCTCAGGGAGTACCATTCTCCACCTCTCCTCCCCCACTGGCAGGAGCCAAGCTCACATCTAAGTGACCTGGTGTGCAGACCTGAACAGGGCTTCCTTATGCATTCTGGACCTTTGGGTTCTCAATTAGAAAAACGGAATGGTGGTCTCTGCCTGGCATGGGTCTTTGTGTGCCAGCCACTGAAGGACAGAGCCAATTCTAAGGCCAGGCGGGAGACCTACCAGAAACCTAACAGCCTCTTCCACTTGCAGAGTGGCAAAGGGCACTTTTACACAGAGGGGTAGGGGAGTGCTTAACTGAAGAGAAATGGGGTGAACGCGGTGATGGTAGCGACAATTCAACAAAGCCAGGGTTAGACACTCCTAAAGACTTTTTAAAATAAAGTGCTTCTTCCCTTCCCTCCTTCCTCCTCCCCGGCCGGCCTCCCCTCCCCCACCGCCAGCCGCTGGTGGCCTACAGCCAACAGTGGCCACTCTGCGCACCAGGCTCCCAGCTTTCCTCCTCATCTCGTTGACTGCCGTCCTAACGCTGCTCTTCTAGGAAGCCCCTATCCGATCTGAATCAAATGGGTTACTTCCGCCCTGGCGCCCCACACAGAAGGGCCCCTCAGTCCTAGGTCAGCAGACAAGCGCTTTGGAGATTCGGTGCAGCCGCGCGCCCACCAGGTCCCCAGCCCTGCTGGGTGACCCGGGCCCGCGGAGAAAGATCGCAGTGTCTGTAGAAAGCGGGTCACGGCCGCCTGGCTCTCAGAGCCGCACCCCTGGCCCCACAGGCCTTTAACCCTTTCTTTGCCTGCTACACTAAATGCTTGGGCCTTGCCACTTTAGGGAGGTTGGCAAGCAGTGCAAGCTCACTCGCAATGAAGGAAGCACCGTGGAAGGCCTTGCCCGCCGGCCTGCATGCACCCCTTCCCTTCTTTCCTCAGGAAGCGCCCCCAACTCCGCCTCCTCCGCCATGCACTTAGTCGGTCATAGCCCACAGCCTGCCGGAGCCTCGGGTCGGGCGGTTTCCGGGGAGAGCTTGGCAGAGAAAGCCTCAGCCGCTTCCTCGGAGGGGCGGGGCAGGGCAGATGAAGTCAGCAGGGTACAACGGAGAGGGTGGGGGTCCTTCTCTGCGGAATCTTCCCTACCCCCAAGGAAGTAATAAGTAACGTTGCACTCCCCAGGATCTTCGCCCTGTGTGGCATCCCAGGATGGGGGTGAGGACAAAGGTCAGCAGCCGCTAGCAGAGACAAGGGGAGGGGGACAGCCCCGTCCACCTCTCTGGTCCCCCCGCTTAGTCACCAGCGTCCAGGGATTGCCAGCGTGGTGGGTATCGCCGCCCAGAAAGCCCAGGGCACCAGGGTGGCTCGGGTACCCCCTCCCACAGGAATTCCCTTTCTAGTCCAGCGCTTCTCTTAACCCTCCCTTCCCCCCAGTGGGGTTACCCTAGGGCTGGGCGTGGCTCCAGTTCGTGCAAAAAGGTCTGGCAGAGTAGCCGAGGACGTAGTGGGATTTTTCCCAGACATGGATGTAGGGTGGGAAAGGGGCCAGGGTCTGGTTGCTTCTCCCAACCTCCGAAGTTCCCTCTGCACTATTCTCTGAAAGCAAAGTGCACCTTCAACATCTCCATTTAATATGTACATTCAAGCAGGTAATAATTGGAAGCTTATAGTTTAGACATTTCTAGTAGCAGCAGGTTCTAGAGAGCTCGTTTATCCTTTCAACAAACTTTTTTTTTTGCACATAGAAACAACACATCCATGTGTACAGTATCAAAAAATATATACCAAGGTTACTGGTATTGCAGTTCCTGGAGGGAAGGAAATGAAATCAACTGAAATACTGAATGAAGGGGAACAAAGGTCAACAGAAAATAGTTCGTCTGATATAGAATATAACATGATCTAGAAGAAACTCCATAAATCTAGGTTTTTATATTTCCATATATAAATACCTACAAATAAATATATATATATATATATATCAGCCTGACTGGGGACGGTCGGGCCTTTTGAGCTCAAACAATACATTTCAATAATAACACCACGTACAAACGGGAGTAGAGTCAGCACTTGACAAGTTAGCACGGTTAAAATATAATACTATAACTCTGAGACCGCCGCACGGTTGCCGGGCCAATTCCGGAGGTCCGCGGGGAGGGCGCACTCTCGGCTCACATGGGGAAGAGGGGAAGGCGCAGTAGGAGCAGACCGCAGGCACCTAGTGGAAGGAGACAGGCCCTCGCGGGCACCTCCACGGACATCCAATGGCCGCGGGAGGCCTGGGCCAACACTGCTGTGCTGTCCTCCCTTGTCTGGGGCTACCACAGCTCCTGCAGGGGAGAGGGGAGCCCCCCAGGCTCCCAGGGCTGTACCCCGCCCTGAAAAGAGTCCCCTTCCGATGCCCCTGGCTACACTGTCACGTACTCCTTGAACGTGACAGTGAGGCAGTTCGCGGTGACGTCGGTGATAATTATATTTCCAAAGAAGGGCTTAAACTCGCTCAGCGGTTCTGTGGGCTCGTCCTGGGCCTCAGCCGGAGGCTTCTCTACCGCTGTCACCGGCGCTAGCACCACCGCTGCTGTCGCCGGCACCTCAGGCTTCACCATGAGAGAGCTGGGCGGCTCCCCGGACTCGCTGCGCGTCTTGACGCAGCGCAAGTCTATGGGCTCATCTAGGTCGGAGTCTAGCAGGATGACCTCAGGTTGTGGCAATGCAGCGGCAGCAGGTGGCAGGTCTGCAGCGGGGCGCTCAGCAGCAGGGCTACCCCCCAGGCAGGTGGGTGTGCTGATGCTGCGTGCAGTCAGCCGCTTCTTGCAGGGCTCCCGCTCACTGTGGGTCTCAGAGAGGCAGCGCTTGCGTGCATGGGACAGGTTGAGACCCATGGTGTGGTGATGGTGGTGGTGGTGGTGGTGGTGGTGATGGGTGGGCGTGTGGGTGCTCCGGGCCGAGTCCCAGCTCAGCAGGTCCGGCTTGGTGGTGAGCTGCAAGGGCTGCTCCGTGAAGGCCTCTTTATTTGGGGAGAGCTTTCGCGAGCTGCTGTCCTGGGGCTGTGGGTCCCCCGTGCTTGGTGCCTCCTCCTCTCGCCTCTTGCAGGGCGGGTCCATCTTCTTCTCCTCGGAACTGCCTGTAGTCTTTTTAAAAGTCCTGTCGGCTGGGGGGTGGCGCTCCTCTGGAGGGCGCTTCTTGTGACTGGGGGAGCGCGCCTCACCGTCTGCTGCCTCACCTGACTTGATCTTCACCGCCTGCATGCCGTTCTCCATGTACTTGCTCATCACGATCACGATGCGTCCGTTTTTGTTCTTATTCTTGACGATCTTCATCTTGCCCCCAATACCATTGCCTGCTACCGCCTCTTTGGGGGCTGGTGTCATTCCATTAGGGGGCCCCTTCTCGGAGCCCTTGCCTGGAGCCCCCGCTGTCCCGGCCAGTGGTTTCACGGCCCCCAGGTAGCCCTTGGCCGCTGTGCCGTGGGCCCACTTGTCAGGCGGGTGGCCTTTGGTGCCCAAGTCCGGGCAAGTGGGGCTGGGCGCCTCCTTGTGGCCGCCCTGGTACTGCAGGTCATACATTTTGGGGTCTGGCTGGTAGGGGTGGTGCTTCTTGCTGTTCAGCTGGTAGTAGTACTTGCCGCTCTTGCCCGGCGGTGGGGGCTTGCCTGCTCTTTCCTTGCTGTGCGGCTGGTACTGGTGGTGTTTTTTGCTGTTGAGCTCGTACTGGTGGCCCTGGCCCTTGCCCGGTGTGCCCAGCTCCAGCTTGGAGCGGTTTTCAGCTGAAGAGTCCTGCAGCCCGGTTAGGACATTAGAGCGACGGGCGAAGGTAGGTACCTGAGGGAGGGAGTGGGACAAGGGAGAAGGTCGGCCCCACCGAGCTCCAGGAGCACTGGCAATCCCCCAGCTGCAAGGGGAGGCCGCTGCTTCACGGGGACAAGGTTGGGAGGGGGCAGAGGAACTGGGAAAGGCTGGAGGGGCTCCCGGGGTCAGCCACAAGTATTCACCTGCACCACCAGTGGCTTGGGCTTTGGCCCTCTTTTCCGGTATCCCATCAGCTGCTCTTGCCGCTCCCTAAGGATGGAACAGGGGCAGCGCTGTTAGCCTTGAGGTTACCTCCCCAAATTTCAGGGATGTCACACCTCCAGTTTAAGGCAGTGGCCTGCAGGACGTGGAGGCATTAAAAGGTAATGGCAGGTGGGCGTCACCATGACATTCCCAGCTGCAATCCCTTTTAAATTGGCACCACATCTCATCTACCCAAAAGTCCTCTGCAAAGGGCTCCCATCTCTTAATTCATTTAAAACGTCACACCAGTTCGCACCACACCGCTCCCGAGCTGGGTCCCGAAGGGCGGCCCCACTGTACCCCCTTGGACTGGTATCTCCGAGTACAGAGGGCATGGGGTCTAGGGAATAGGGACAACCCAAATCGCGTGAGCGCCCGACCTTATCCCTTGCCACTGGAAGCGCGGGATGCTAACGACCTCATTAAGATTCAGATAACGAGAGCTGCTGCCGCAGAAGATAGGACTGGTTTTCTTAAAAGCCAGGCACTAAACAGGGGGAGGGACTGCGCCCTTGTTTACACAGCGGCAAATGAGCCAATTAGGGGTTAAGGCTGGGGATGGGGGCCGGCCCCTGCGGCCAGAGTCTGGCCAGGTTTTCAACCACCTGGTGAACGCGCCCAGGCACCCGCACTGCCCAAACTGAGCTGGTGGGCGGGGCGGGGGCGGCACCAAGCACAGTTTGTCGGAGCCAGATCTACGGGTCTTGATTTCCTAATACAGTCCATGGGCGGTGACACCAGGTCACTACAGCCTCTAGACTCCACCTTCATGCTAGCCAAAGGGTGACCTACCTGAGGACCGATTATCCTAGGGAATGTTGAATATTTTATAGGAGGGAGTAAGTACCATCCAGAGTGCTACAGTTGCAGTCCATTCCTGGGCCAGGGGCTCACTCTCTAGCAACCCTAGGCACCACCACACCCCACTGCCCCTGCAGTAACCCAGAGAGTCCTGCCATGCCCTGGGGCCCAAGCAGGGGACTGACTCCAAAATTGCGTGGCATTGCAACAGCCTGCATTTTAATTCTTCAGGGACCAAATTATGCAACATGGCATCAGCCGCTGACATGGTTACAGGGTGTTGAACTCCCAGGTGGAGTCGCGCAGGATCCGGGACGGCGCCCCCCTGTGTCGCAGGAGAGCAACTTCCCCACCAGGGGTTACCTCAGAGGGTCTAGTTTAGTTTTAGCGCCAAACTAGCCACAGGAAATAAAGCAAAATAAAAGGGGAGGAGGAGTAGAAGGCCGTGAGTTGGCCAAGCTCAGAGGGCTGCTGCGGCTTCTCCCCACCATACCCTATGCTGTCCTCCACAAAACAGAACCACAGCCATTGAGGGTGAATCCACTGCAGTGTGACAAGCGTCTGTGCCCAAAGGAAGATTCCCCCTCTTCCACCACCAGGCAGCACTCACCCCACACCCTTGGCCCAAGCGCTCCCTGCCCTAATGGAGGCCTTGCCCACTACAGAGCCCGTCACCGTCATGAAGAGCACAGGACTTTAGACGGCATCTATCCCCTGCCTCCCGAGAGCGGGTGAGAGTGTGGGCTTAAGGCCTTGCCATCTGTTCTTCAGCCATCAACAGGTTAAGTTCAGTTCCATGACGTTCTGGCAGTTTCACAACCCCAGCTCCTTTGGAGCTGCCCTGCAAGGTGCTGCTGCCAAGTGGCCAGTGGCTGCAGGAAAGCAACACCTAGGCTCCAGGGGTGGGACTCCACAGTTGTGGGACGGCACGAGTGGGACAGGCCAAGCCTGGAGTTCTCCCGGGCAGCTGCAGGGCCTCCCTAGACACACTTTCCACAGTTTCCTCCCAAACACAAGGCTTGTCCTCAGGGCCTTGCCCCACCCCCACTCCCAAGTTACACTAACTGCCAAGGACACTGGTTAGAGAGGCCTATGCTGCAGCCTTGGCTGTCCAGGCCCCACCGTCCAGCTCCCACTAGCCCTGCTACCCCTTTCCTATTGCTCTATTGCCCACTTTCCATTCCCATATACAGTCACTGAGTGGGCAGTGGCTGCAAGGGGATGCTCACCTGTTCTGGAAGGCGATCAGCAGCCGGGGATCCAGGATGTTCTCCTCTGGTTCCCACGTGTTATATCTTGCAAAGGAAAAGGGAGGGGGACATGGGTAAAAAAACACCAAGCCAGCTTTGCGGCCTCCAGGAGGGGAATGACATAAGGCCCTATTCTGTCTTCATGAACCGAAAGCCATTTCACTGTGGATGTGGAGGGTAGATTTCTGCAGGCCTGACACAGTCCCTGAAACACTGCCTCCCCCAAGTCAAAATAAACACACAGGAAGAAAGGGGAGGGGTAAGGAAAATGAAACTAGCAGTTTATTTTGCATTTGTCAAGAATTTTAAGCATGTTACTGCGACATGTTCCAAAGCCACTTTGCTCACCAGGAACCCTGCGTGCAAAGCAGCCGAAATGCAAAGTCGCAGTACCCCTCCTCCTCTTCCCAGCCCGGAGTCTTCGTGAGGGTTTCAGTCCTTCTGCATTTGACCCCTAATCCGATAACCAACAGCCCAACAGCCCCCCCACGTCCCCTCGCCGTCCAGGAGCCCGCTGTCACAGGCAAGCAACCCCCAGATACTCAGCAACACAAAAATATGCTTCACTCTGTGTGTGTGAGTGTGTGTGTGCGTGTGCCTGCGCGTGTCTCCATCCGGTGCCTTCGCATTTCAAATTAAAGAAAAAAATTCTCCACCAAAAGCGCCGCAGTGACAGTTCCCAACATTTTCTGCCTTTTTTCGTCCCCTCTCTGCACCACCAGGAGGGAGAAGCCACACAATTGCATTTTCGTCGCTTTTTAATTTTTTTTTTTTTGGTTTTGCAATATGGAGCCGTTCGGTGGAGGGAAAGGGGAAAGGAGCCATTTTCTGCTGCACATCAGTCAGTGCCTGCGCCCTCCCTCCCTCCGCCGGCCTCCCCGGCTCGGCCCCGCGTCTCTCCAGCTCCTCCGGCTCCTTTTAGTGCATAAATTAGTGATGGCATTTCCCGGAGAGCGGAGCACAACACAGGGCGCCCGGCTCGGGCTCAGCGGCTCGGCTTCCCAGTGCCTGCCACCGACTTCCCCACCCCCCCTCCTCCACTCCACCTCCACCCCGCCTCCCGTCCGCTCCCCCACCACCCCACCAGCTCGGCGGGTCCGGCCACCCGGCGCTCCGCGCCGCGGCACCCGGCCGCCGCCCCCGCCGCCACTTACTTGGGGGACCAGCCTCTCCATTTCACCAGATACTCCACTCTGCCCTGGGGGAAGAGACAGCACTCCATCAGCTTCCGCGGGATCCCCGGCTCCGGCCCGCAGCCTCCCCACCCCCTCCCCGCCTCTCGCGGGCTGCTCCGGTCGCTGCTCCCTCGCCGTCGCCCCAGCGCCACCCTACCTTGCGGATTCGCTTCTTCTCGATGCTCTCCACCGCGAAGACATGCTCACCAACAGCTGGTAGCTCCATGGCCGAGCCCGGGCGCGCCGAGGCGCAGCGGCCGGCACGGCTGTACACACTGCTGGCTCCCGCAGGCGCCCAGCTGCGACCCGGGCAAGGCGTCCCGCCGCCCGCCCCGCACAGCCCCGCACCGCCGCACCGCCCCTCAGGCCGTCGCTGCCCGCGCCCAACCGGCTCCCGGCTCGCGCTCGCTCAGACAACTGAGCCCGGGCCGCGGCTGCACAAGAACTCATGCAAATCCCGGACGTCAGCGGGCGGGGCCTCGCTGGGCCAGCTCGGCGTCAGGGGGCGGGCCGCGGCGCGGATTGGCGCAGCCGGGCCTACCGGAGGCCCCGGGCCCAGGCGGCTGGGGAGGAGGCCGGGCGCGGGAGGGGGCCGGGCAGAGGCAAGGGCCGGGGAGGTGCGGGGGAGGGACCGACGGGCCTGGAGAGGGAGCTGGGGAGGGAGCGGGGCCCGGGAGGGGAGGTGTGTCGGCCGGGCCGGCTCAATGCCCGGGCCCCCCACCGCCCGCCGGCCTTTCCCAATGTGCACGGCCCGGGGACCCCTGCTGAGGGCCACAGAGGCATTCGCAGCAGTTCACTGTTGCTGTGAATTGCGTGGCGGGCGGCTCGGCAGGCTCCGGGAGCCGCCGGCAGGGGGCGGAATCGGGGCGGGGGCAACTGCGCTCCCGCCCTCCAGGCCCTTTGCTCCGCCCCGCAAGGCTCCGGGCTTTTAGGCCGACTTGGAAGGGCTAGAAAGGGGTGGGGAGGAGACCAAGGACGAGGTGTGAAGAAGCTGGAAGAGGCGAAGAAGGGGGCGGGGAAGCCCAGGGTCAAAGCATTCTAGAGCCTCACCAGGAAAAGGCTCCCGTCCAAACTCACTTGGTCCTGAACAACTCCCAGTTTTGCTTAGCGGGCTGGGAATATCCAGTTTGCAGCACGCCCACGGCCACGCAGGACGCGAGGCGGGCAGGACACAGCGAGGGCTATGGGAAATGTTCTGGTCGGCTTGGGGACAGAGGGGACTTAGAGGGGTCCTGGGAGGAACTTCGTAAGAAGGGGCAGGAGGGCCGAAAAGAAACAGACTGAGTGGTGGAAGAGCGGGCGTCCTGAAGGGAAGGCAAATGGAACGGCCCGAGAGCCACGCGTTCCTTAGGAATCCCCTGGTACCCGACAAGCAGCCCCGCCGCATCCTGCGGCCCCGGCCTGCGGAGCCTCCCAGTGTGAAGTTTAGCACCTCCGGCGGCCAGCCAGACGGCACGGTCTGGCGTGCCGCTCCAGCGTCCGGCTGGGGGAGCTGCTGCGCCCCACTCGGCCTCCCGAGGGCGCCGGCGGCGGCCCGTGAGCTTCGTGGGGTCGAGGTGGGGGACCTGGCAAAGTGCTGGAGGGCCGGAATGGGAGAGGAAGGGTCGCAGCTCATCAGAGGTGCTCCCTCTCTGGTCCAGGGACCTTGAAGGACAGGGAGCGGGAAGCTTGCGCAATCGCTTGGCTGAGCGTTCACGGAGAAAGAAAAAGCTTAAAAGCCGAGTGGTGAAACGTGCGAGGGGGCCGCGCATGTGGGCCTTGCCGGACTTCCTAGAGTCCGGATGGGAACTGCTCGGGACTGCTCGCCTCGGGGAGAGTGGCGAGGAGCGAGGTGCAGAAGTGAGCCCTGAAAGCCAGTTGGGGCTAAGTGTTCTCCTGGGAGTCCAAAAGCTCCCCGCACAGCTCAATGTTGAACACACACGGTAACTCCACCGTGTCACCTATGGCTCACAGCTCCTATGGCAGCCTCTGCTCCTATTGTCCAACAGCGCCTGCCCAAGACCTGCGTGGCTTCCCCCGAGGAGTGTTGGGGTGGGGGTTGTCTTTTGGTGGCGGCGGCGGTGCGGTGTGTGTGGGGTGTTTGGTGCTCAGCAGCTGAGTTAGAGGGGACAAACCTAGAATTGAGCCTTTGAGTTAGAACGGACAAACTTAGATTCTCCAGGAAGGGGAGGTGGTTTGCAAGGCAGGCCGAGGGGTGGCTGCAACTCTCCAGATCCTCGGGGCTTGTAGAGAAGGGGATAGGAAAAGATTTTTCTCTTGTGTCTGGCTTTTTGGAACACTTGGCCACAGAGAAAAACTGTCGCGGGAAGCAACTGTCACGCGTCTACGCTGAGCCATTCATACTGCCGGTCTGTCGCGAGGTCTGCAGCGACCAAATCTGGCCAGTCCCCTTGTCCGGGAAGAGGTTGAGCTTTTCGACACTACCCGCCCCCTTACTCGAAAATCCCCCGGAAAACCTATTTGCTAAGGGTGTTTCCGCGGCGTCCAGGTCGGGTGTGTCGGGCAAGTCAAGAGGCTGCTGTAGCCTCCCCGCCGCCAGGGGCGTCGGATTGTGTTGGCGGCGGTTCGGCCCTCTGGGCTCAGGGCCCTCCGGACCCAAGCTTGGGCCCTTGGGGGCCACTCGGCAGGACTCGGTGCCCCGACGTCGGCACTGCGCTGGAGGCGGGCTGAGCTGGAGAGAATGGAGGACTTCCGCCCGCCAGCGCAGCAGATCCTTTCTGTAGCTGCTAGTGAGGAGGCGCCAAGAGCCTTCCGCTCCCCAAAACTTCGGGAGAGGCCGCTCAGAGGCAACTCAAGTCCAGAATCGCTGACACCCCACATCTCCCTCTCTGGGCTTTCCAGAAGACGATTAGGAAAAGTGGTTGAAACAGAAGCACCGAACAAACGCTGCAACTTGCTTCCCTGGCGAGAGGTTGTGCATTTGCCCTTGTGAGCAGTGAGTTGACAAGGGAAGAGGCGATTCCTGGACCCCTGTCCTAACATCTGCACTGGCCCTAGACCACCCCTTATCTTCCAGCAGGCGTGCGGAGGAACTTGGGTCCACACAGTGATAATGGACAGCAGGACAGAAGGGAGACAAAAGTCCTGGAGTGTTCCTTGGGCTCCCTAGCACCCCCCACATGCCTTTCCAGTCTTTCTTGAAAAGCCTCCCATGGGGCTGCCCCCACCACCTTAACTGCCTGTTATCCCCAAATCCAGGATTCCCAGAGCCTGGAGCCCTGGGCTGCGGCCCCTATTCCGGACCTGGAATGTCCAGAGCCACCAGGGGAACCCTGCCAGGAGTCACTGGTCCCTACATTTGACATTGTCCCCTGCCAGACCAGATCAGGTCGCCCCCCAGGCTCTGCTTTAGGGCAGAAGTCCTACGGATGCCAACTAGGTCCGGGACCCTCGCGGGCCTTCAGGGGCCCCAAGAGAGGAGCAGCACATCCTGGCCTGAGGTTAGGATCACGCCTGGAGGGGAGAGTACTGAGGAGCAAGCCCTGGAGAAGTCAGTAACTTTTCAGTAGTGGTGAACTGGACAGTGGTTACTGAGAGTCCAGTCTCGGAATAGGCACGACCAGCGTCAACCGGGGAAATAAACGACTTCTTGAAGGAACTCTCTCCCGGAATGGGATCTCTTGGCCAGGAGCTTGCCACCGCCCAACCAATGCGCCCAGCTCTGAGCTCTGCTCGGAAGGGGCGGCCTGTGGCTTCCCGCCCAGCTGCCCTCAGGTGTATTGCAGATAGTCAAGGAGAAATTCTCCCGTACTGCCTACAGAGCTGCCTCGCTATGTCAGAAACTCTCTCCTCTCTCCTCTCTCCTTTAGCGCCGGCATTTGTAATTTTAGTGGCAGCTAAGAGGAATTGATTTGGGAAGACTGCTCGAGTGGGGGACACACTGCGCGAGCCTGCGCTCCGCACCCTGCACCTGCAGGAAGAGAGGCTTTGTTCCCAAGGGCGCCCCTCCAAGTGCTGCGTCCCGCTCCCAGGTTTCTGCTCTTTGTCACGCTGCCTCTCCGCGAAGGGCTCAGTTTTCATTTGCGCGAGGAAGCTCCCGACGCCCCCGGGATCCACCCCGGGGGCCGTGTGGGAATGCAGGCTGGCTTGACTGAACGTGGGGGCGTGGACTCGGGCCTCGAGCGCAGCACAGCTGTGGCCCTTTGGTAGGGCCCGGCACCCCTCGGGGCCACACTGGCGCCTGCAGGACCGCGCCTCTGCATTGCGGCACGCTGGGCTGGCGGGCGCTGAAGCGAGACGCGCGGTTGACGGCGACGCCGGCCTGCCCATCTCCTCGCAGCGTCAGGCAGCCGCCCCAGGCTGGCCCGAAGAAGCCCACCCGGCCCCCGCCCCGCGCACAGTCGCCAGGCTGCACCGGCCTGGAGATCTGAGCCCCCGGGACCATATTTCAAATATGATCTTTGGAGCCGCTGCCACCGCCCGCCGCCGCCGCCGCCGCCGCCTCCGCCGCCGCGCACTCACAACGGCCTCGGCGCACTGTGTGGTTTTTATTTTGTTTTCGTTTGCCCACGGCCTCGCCGCGGGTCCCCTCAGTCCCAGAGGTGCGCCGCTCCACGCCTGCCCCTGCGTTTTGCTCTCGGGTGCCCCCGTCGCGCGCCTAAACCCAGTGGGGCCCACACACAGGGTAGATTTCTTTCTTTCCTTTTCCAACCGAGAGCTTGCTGCTGCAGCAAGCCCGAGAATGAAATGAAAATCGCTCGGCGGACCTCGAAGTGGTCGTCAGCCGAAGCGCCACCGCCACCCCGCCCCCACCCGCCCCTCCCCCGCCCTGGCCGGGAGGCGCGTCGAGAGTTAAGGCGCGTGCCCGAGAGGGTATTTGCAATGGGGGGCGCGAGACGACGGGGCGCGGGGCGCGGGGCGCGGCGGACATGGAAGCTGGGCTCGCGCGCGTCCCCTCTTCCCCACCCCGGGGCGGAGGGGCGGGTCTGATCGCGAGGGCCCAGTGCGTCTCCGCCTCCCAGGCTGGCGGGGTTCCCGGGCTGGCCGAGGCCCGGAACCGCGAGGACGCAGCTCAGAGGCCGCGTCCTGCATAGCCCGAGCGGGGGAGGGGGCGTAGGCTTCGAGCCGCAACCGCGCGTCGCCGCTGGCCGATCGATCCCTAGGGGCGCGAGCGCGGCGAGCCCCGCCGGACACTCGGCGTGTGTGTGTGTGTATGTGTGTGTGTGTGTGTGTGTGTGTCCCTGTAGGATCGAGGGCTGAATGAAGAGGGTGTTCAGGGATCCTGTGGCTGTGGGTTGGTAGTTGCTAGGGCTGGGCCAAACCACAGCTCGGCCCCCACTGGGGGCGGACGGGAAAACCTCGAGCACCCCTTCCCCCCAAATCCATATTGTTTGTATCGGGCCGGGATTTGGACACTTCCGGAGCTGTGTCTGACCGTGGTGCAACTTTGTCTCTCTCTGTCCAGGCCCTTGTCCTGGCCCCACCCCCACCCGCGATGACGAGATCGTGGGATGTGGTCACCCATCCCCTGGCCCCGCCCAGACCATTCCATGTCCTTTGATCATCCTGAACCTTGAAATTTGGGGGTGTCTTCGATCCTCACCTCTAGAGAGATAGTCCAGGTTTGCCCAAGAAGTCCCCCTCCCCAGTTTCTTCCGAAAGGACGTTTCTCTGGATGGTCCCTGAAGACTCCGGGGGCATCTGCTGGACTCCTCACCTGCCAGTTCTAGGTGACCAGGGGAGGGGCCGGGGCAAAGGAGCAGAGGAGCCTGCACTAGCTGCGCCCTCCTCTAGGGGGCGGGCTCCCCTCGGGCTGGCTGGCGGCAGCGGGCTTGTCCTTGCGGTCCCGTCCTTGCCGTCCCTCTGCGCCTCTCCAGCAGTGGGAAGGGGGTCTGTACTTTGGGGCGCATCAGGGTTTGACTGTGGCAGGGGATGGACTCAGGAGCCCCGCGTGCCCTTCCGCCTGCACGCCCCTCCCTTTGCTCCCTCCGGGTGACTACAGTCTTTCCAGCTAGAAACAGCCGGCTCCGAAGGGACTTTGAACCTTAGGAACCCGGCACGCAGAGGACTGAAGTTGACCATGGTGGAGGCCATTGTTTTTCTAAACGCGTCCCTTGCTTAACCCTTAGCCCTTCTTCCTGGAGGAACCGCGTTAGGAGGACTGACACGTGCACCTCTTGCTTTATTTGAAGTGTTTCAGGGAACTCTCAGGGCCAGAGCATCGCAGGACCTCTTGTCTGTGATCAAAGGGTGGTGATGCGGGGAGCAGGGAGGAAACCTAGAACCCAAGCCCGACTGCTTCCTCTAAACCGAGATGCATTAAAGACAGGTTGACTGTCTAATACATGCTTCTTAAAAGGGCCTCCCCATTGCTGGAAAGGCTGCTTTCCTTTGACTGTTATCTGAGGAGAGAAGCCCCAAGAGGAAAAAGGGGCCTAGTGACTTGTAACTCTGATGGAGACTTAACCTTGGGAGGGGCAGGGACCTCAGAATGTCTTGGGATTATGTATCTTACAGGTGAAGTTCCATATAAAATTCAGTCTTTTTCCCACCCCAGTGATTCTGGGCAGAGCCATTTCCCCAAGCCCAGCAAGGACCAGTGTGGGCCCACCTTACTGTCAGGGGCCCTATGAACTGTTCTAATTTTTAAATTAAATTATTTTATTTATTTATTTATTTTGTGGAACTGGGGATTGAACTCAGGCCCTTGCACTAAATTATTTATTTAAAACAGTGTAAAAATATACACGACTTACCATTTTAGTCGTTTTTCAGCTCACAGTTCCGTGGCATGCAGTACACTGGCATAGTTGGGCAGCCGTCACCACCAGTCACTTCTAGAACTATTTAATTTTCCCACCCTAAACTCAGCTCTTATTAAACTCTAAGTTGCCATGGGTCTGCCCAGCCCCCACAGCCCCTACTCTACTCTTGCTGTGAGCTTGTCCATTGTAGACACCACCTATAAGTGAAATTATGCAGGGTCTGTCCCCCTGTGGCCCGGTTATCACCCTGAGCAGTGGCCTGAAGAGTCTCCCACACTGTGGCACGTGTTAGAATTCTCTTCATTTAGAAAGGCTCAATGGTACTCCATTGTATGAAGATACCATTTCTTCTGAAATCAGAAGAGGAAGGAAAAACACTTTGGGATCAAACAGAATATACCAGTCCTTCAACATATACACTTTATAATGAAGTATAATTTTTAATATATTTTTATGGAGACAGGGACATGTGCAAGCTGATGTGCCCAAGAAAATCAGAACACAACCCTAGGGAAGTCTCAAGATCAACATTGCTGGGGATGCTTGGTAATTTAGATCACTTGTTCTCCCTTGTGGGGACTCCAGTGGTATCCACTGGTGGTCCCATATTGATCGTCCCGGGAATGGAGGGTCCTCCTGCATATGTGGCCTAATACTGGCTATCCTTGGGCCACTCCTCCTCACAGAAAGCTGGCCTCCATGTGATGCCACTGAAACAAAGGCCATGGCAAGCACCAGGGCAGAATCACAGGCCCACCTCGCTGTCCTCTAAAGAGCTCAGCTCTGCGGCACTCTGAGCTGCTCTGGCACTGTGAATTTCTCCCGGATGTCCATCTGGCCTGTGTCATTGAGTTGATCACTCTGTGATTTGACAGTAATGATTGTAATGGGGTGATTTTGTATTATTTGACTCATTTGGATTGGAAGGTTCAGAAATGGACCTGCATCCGCGCCTCCTCCTTCTCCTTCCCCACTTGAAACTGGTGTTTTCTTTGATTCAAGAGAAAATGGTAGAGTGCATGGAAGAAAAACCATACAGAAAAATAGGCCCTTTGCTTTTTGAACCCACTAATGATTGCCGGATTTTATTTTTTCAACCTGGAGACCCAGGACAAGTACCATAGATGTCAAGAAATACCGTAGAGAGCTGCAGGAGCTCTCCATGGGGGAGAGGTCTTTCTTGGAATGCTGAAGAAAGGCTATGTCTGTTCTGTCCGCTGAGCTATCTGAGTGAGGCTCACTCCCTAGCACTCTGTGCTGATGGACTTCTTCATCTCCTCGGCTTCCCACTGACAAAAACATGTTCCCATTTTCCCCCACTGTCTTCTGCCTTGGATTCCTCCAAAGAGCCTCTGACACCCAGTGGACAGACAGACAGATGTGGGGCTGTAGGTGTTCAGTGGTTGAGGAGGGGGTTGGGTCCCTGGTCATTTCCCACTTGCTTCTCAGGCTGGGGTTGGGGAGAAGCCACGCCTGCCTTCTGACTTTCAGGCATCCAAAGGATTCACAAGAGACACACTGTTCTGCTGTGGCACCTGCCTATATCCTGCAGACCGTGTCCCAGCTCTGGGCAGCATCCATGTTTGGAACGGCAAGGCTGGTGCTCACGGACACAGCCTACAGAGCCAGTCTCACTGCTCCTGAGCAGCGTTGATGAGGCCGCCCTCGTTTTTCATGTCGCTCATTAGAAGCCTGATTAGTAGCAACGCAGACCAGTGATTTCCTCGTCAAGGAAGCTCCTCTCTCCCAGCATAGAACCCCCCCCCCAACACACACACACAAGGCTGAGCTAAAGCGGGAACATCCACCTCCTGCAGCCCCAGCCCCTGGATAACAAGAGCTTTATTGTCAGATTCCTGGGACTGGGGTGTGGGGACACAAAGGGGAGTCTTTTGCTATCGAGCGGAAATGGGACTGCATCAGGCAGAGAGGGTCCCCGCTTTCTGCAGGTGCTTAGCCCTCTCCCCTCCCTTGGGGTCCTGTGCTGGCTGAGAGGCTCTGGAAATGTGCCTTTAAGAACAGTGCAGCACCAGGAGGTAGCAGGGCTGATGAGGAGCAGGCTGCAGGTTACCAAGGTGAACCTGTCGATAGAGTATTGAACAGGCCCATCCAACAGGCCATAATTGTCTGTTTCAAACAGTCAGCCCCTGCTACTCCCTAAATAGCCTGGAGGGCTTCAGGGTCCTAGCTGGGCCAGAGGATTGGGAAGATGAGGACTAGGTTCCCAAGAGAGGGAGCCCCCTGGCCACCCCCTCTCAGAGACCTATCTCTATAAGGAAACCTGGCCTGGGGACCCAGAAGTTTCTTTCTTGCTCACTCCCACCCTTGATTCTGACTTGATGTGACACAGAGAATATCCCAGTTCATGGGAACCTGTCCGTTTTTCCCTGGGGGACCTGCCCATGAGGGACCCACTTGCTGGATTTTCCGACCTTCCTGCCAGTCCCTGACAAGTCTAGGGGCCTTCTGGTTTGAGCTGCAGCATAAAATGAAACCAGAAAGGCCTTTATGCAAAGATTGTGCAGAACTTTTTTTGTCTTTTTTTTTTCTACAGGGTCTCACTACGTAACTCATAGTGATCCACCTGTTTCCCGCCTCCCTACTGCTGGGATTACAGGTCTGCACCACTGTGCCCAGACTCCATCGCTGGCTCAGTGCGCTCGAGAGAACCGATCCCTGGCCCCTGCGCTTGCCTAAGCAAGGGCTTAATCCGCTGAGCTATACTGCCAGCCCTTGTGCAGAACTTTTAGATGGCAAGCATGAAACCATCATGAGGCCCCTCTGATGGCAGGTAGCCCTATAGGTCTGTCTTCCCTTGAAGCTCAGCTGTCCTTTTGCCTGGCAGCAGCTTACTATGGCTTCTCTGCCAGCTCTTCCTGGATATGACCTGGCTCCTGTCAGGTCTCGGGTTCCCCCGGGTCTCTTGGTCTTTTGATGTGCACCCTCAGTGGACCAGCTCACAAGGGCTAAGTTCTCAGCAGAGAGCTGGCCCCTTTAATCTCATCATCCTTGTTGGGAAAGTCAGGTCCACTCCTGGAAAGAGAGTAAGGCTTCTGTGGTACAGGAGAGGCTGATATGGGGCCCAGGGTTAGGCAGGCTTTTTTTTTTTTTTTCTTTTGCAGTACCAGGGATCGAACTCTGGACCTTGTGCTTGTTAGGCAGGTGCTTATGTAGCTGACCTAGGTCCCCAGCCCTAGGCAGGCTTTTGAGTGTGATCTGGTCAGCCATGAGCCTGCTAGGCTCTCCCTTTGAACAGTCCTCCCAGCTTCACGAGCCCTTCTGTTTCTCCCACCAATGAAGCTGTGTCTCCCTTCCCACCAGCTGCTGTCAACCAGCCTTCCTGGTGGGGAAAAGATGCCCCTGTGGGGCTTGACAGGACTGCAGGCATGTGTGGCCATCGGTCCTCCCGCTCCTGACAGCACTTGTCTTCAGCTCTGTCATGGGAGCTTCCTCACACCCAGGGTGCTGACAGCTGGTGGGGTCTCAGCTCCTCCTCACAGCCCCCAGCTCTCCCACATCAAAAGTGCTGAGAGTCAAAAATTCCTGGCTAGAACCTAACTGGACCCTCAGACAAGGGAGGTAGGTTGGAGCTGGGGCACACTGACCCCTTCTGGCAGTTCCTCTGTCCTACAGGGGCAGGAGGACAGAATGGTTAGAGCTAGTGTGGTCTGTGCTTCTCTTGGCTTCCACCTGCTACCTGTGTGGGTCTGGGTCTCAGTTTGTGCATATGAAAAGAAGAAAGAAGACTTTGTTGGTTCAACACTCTACAGAATCCTTCAAGGCCTGGTGTGACCTGTCTCTTATCCTATAGCCTTCTTTCCTGCCCTTCTATCCCTGCATGTTCTACTGTAGCCACATGTGCCCCACCGCTGAAACTAAACATTCCCAGCATGTTGCTGCCACAGGGCCCTTGCACTGGAGGTGGCTGCAGCCGAAATGTGCGTCCTCAGCTGTCTGCATGATTCCCTCCTGTCCAAGCTTTTGCTCTAATGTCATTTTTTCTGTGAGCTGGCCCCAAGCCATTCAACTGTCATGACCTCTCCTTGCTGCTACCCACATTCCTGACCTCTCTTTCTGTCTTAGTCACTTTCTCATCACTGGGCAAAATTACGACAAACCCTAACACCCACAGGTTAGAGGAGAGGTTTATTTAGTTCAGTTCGTAGAGGTTTCAGTCCACACTTGGCTGGCTCTAAGGAAGGACTGCATGGCAGAGGGGGGTGCAGAGGACGCTTCCCCATGGCATGACATGCAGGAAGCAAAGAGAGAAGGGAGGAAGAGAGCTATAAAGGCTTCCAGGCCACGCCCACCTTGACCGCTGCTTCCCTCCCCCACCCCCACCCCCACCCCCCGCGATTCCATCGGGCTTCACTTTACAACATTTATAATCCCATCAGTGGGCCAATCCAGTGTCCCATACCAATGTCCAGGCATCTCCCCAAAGCCCCACCTATGGGGATACCTAGATATAAACCGTAACACTGTGCCTGCTCTTGGGGCTGTGTATTGACCATGCTTTGAGTCCATTTCTCCTGCCAGGTCACTGGCCCCCAAGGGCAGGCTCATCTCTCTTCCTCAGCATCTAAGATGCTTCCTGACATGCAGAAGATGCCCAGGAACTGTTTATCGAGTGAATGCTACATGAGTAGGATTTTGGTGGGGGCTCCAGGAGCTTCTACTGCAGACGCTGGCCTGTAGGAATCCACATTGGCCTGCCACAGCCCAGAGTTGCATTTTCAAAAATGTTGAAAACCTGTTCTTAAACATAACCACTATCACAAGTAAAAGATTCAAAATTTCCATTAAATAACTTGTAGTAAGAACAAAGGCAACAGATACTCATATCTCATTCCTTCCTATGCTTTACAACACATTCCTACTTCCCTGGCTTGGAGGTTATTTATGTCTGTTGTATCTGTATGTTAGAAACATAACACAGATCTCTTTGACTTAAGAGGCGGTCTGTCCTGGTAAATTCATCATGAAAACATCCAAGATGAAAATGCAGTTTGCACACCTGGGCTGTCAGCTGAGCTTACCTGGAAATGCTCAGAATGCTTGCTTTATCTTCACATCGAGCAAAGGCATTTGTCGCAAATCCTACTTGGTAATAAAATCTTTCCTACATCACTGAGTTTATTGATTACTGTAGATAAAGTGAAGTAAAGTAAAAAACAGAAAAATCTCATGGATATGTGTTCCCACCACTATAGTGGAGAGCTGAAAGCTCTGCTCTAGGGCCACCATGCATCTTGCTCACTTCATGTCAAGGGACACCATACCGGGAGGTTGAAATCAGCCATGGGGTAAGATTTTATACTGTGGAAATCTATGGATGCTACAAATCAGGGTGTGGTTTATGCCCTGTTGACTTCCTAGATTAAGAAGATAATAGAATTTTAAATGAAATGGTAAAAAGAGGCCAGGAGCATGCCTGCATTTCCAGCACGCCCAGAAGCTGAGGCAGGAGTGTCACAAATCTGAGCCCAGCCTGGGCAGCTTAGTGACTTACCAAGACCTTGTCTCAAAATAAGAATTTTCAACAAAGCTAAGAATGTAGGTCATGCAAAGGCTCTGGGTTCGACCCCTAGTACAATATCCATGCAAAGGAAGTGATAGAACAATGCTTAACCATGCAGGTCATGCTGAAAGGTGTATATTGCCCACAGCTAACATGCTTGCTCAGAGGACACACCCTCCTGGGCTTGGAAGGCTGTATCTGGTTCATGAAAGCCACTCATAGTTGTTGCAAGCGTGCCAGTTTAGCGTAGTTCATTGTCCTTTCATTTCGTGTTACTAGTTATTGTAAAAAAAAAAATTGATGACCATTCATGTCAAAGCCCACTCATTTATCGCTTGCAAGGACAGCTAGTTTCTTTTTTAAATGTATTTGGTTGTTGCACGGTCTCACTATGCAGCTCAGACTCGTGGTGATCCTCTTGCTATCAGCCTTCCCAGAGCTAGGAATACAGGGATGCACCACTCCACTCAGACCCTGACCAGCTCAGTGAGCCTTTGGGGTGGGGCTGGTGTGACATGTGGTGCCAGGGATCAAACTGAGGTTCCTGTGCTTGTCTAAGCTTGTGTAAGCAGGTGCTCTAGTCCACTGAGCTATTTCACCAGCCCAAGGACGGCCAGCTTCTGAAGCCAGAGTTTGGCAGGAGACGTCATAAAGATTCTGTGAATCCGCTAGGGGAACGGCATTTGCTGTGAAGATGATGGTATATTTAGTTATTATTTGTTAATTATGTGCTATGCATCTTATGTATCAGTACAATTTATAAGTCAATATAGTGCGCATGTATTTTTTTTTCTCCAGAGAACCAGCTGATGATGCTAAACACTTGCTAATTCCCCACACAGGGTCTAGCCCAGAGGAATATGCTTCATAAAATAGGGGCAAGCAGACTAATTGAGCTCCACAGTAACCAGCCCCCAAGAGAGCAAAGAGAGAGAAGGAGAAACCATCCAGGACCCATGGGTGGTAAGAGCCAGGTATCAGGGATGAAAGCTGAGGGTATGTTGGATAGGGTTATGACGGATGGTGGAGGCCAAGCCTGTGGATTGTGGAGCAGCCTTCTAGGAGAGTTTGTTTCTTCTATAATTCAAAGGACATTAGTTTGATTGTTTGTTGTTGTTATTTTTAGGTTTTTTTTGCAGGACTGGGGTTCAAGCTCATGACCTTGCACTTGCCAGGCAGGCACTTGTGCCATGGAGCTATCTCCCTGGCACTTTTGTTTTTTGTTTTTTATTTTTTTTCAGATGAGACAAGGTCTATGTAGCCTAGTCTGATCTCAAAGTTTCTAAGTAGCTCAAGCTGGCCTCAAACTTGTGCTCCTCCTCTCTCAGCCTCCCAAGAGCTGGAATTATAGGGGTGCAATTCTATGTCTGGCCCCAAGATGTTATGCTTCTTCATGTGGATTGCCTGAACTCCCAGAGTGTCAGATCTGAGGCAGTATCCTGAAGGCAGATGGTCTCAGGGCCCTGCACAGATGTCTGTTATTCTTGACCTTGTCTTCCTAGTTGTCAGGGGACCTTGAGTCCTAGAACCAAGCACAACAGCCCTCTTGGCCTTTGTATCTGCTGAACTCAAGGACTGGCTGGTCTAACCTCAGCCCTGGCCCTCCTCTTGCTTTTGCGAAAGAATTATCTTTTGTGGGGGGTTGATTTTTTTAAATGTGTTTGCATTGAGCATACTTTAGCCTGGGTGAATGGGGAAAGACTTTCTGAGGAAGCTCCACTTGAATTGTAGCCTAGTGGGCAGGAGGAGCCAGTCACGTATTAGCTAGGAGGGAGTAGCAACCATAGAGGCAAAGGCCCTGGGCAGCTCGAAGGTCAGAAGGAAGGCAGAGGAAGTGGTGATGTGGGCGAGGGGAGTAGAGCAGAGGGCAGGTTGGCATGTGACACGAAGTTCAGACTAGATTGTCCTGCCTGGGAAGTGGGCCTAGGGAAAGAGCCTGCAGTCTTAGCATGTGCTGGGGGCGAGAACCGTGAGGTGATTACCCTCTTTGGTACCTGGTTTTTCCTTCAACTTGTCATCTTCCCAGAAATATCCCAGAAGTTGCATCTCTCCCAGCTCAGAGTGCGTGTTTGCTGACAACTGCAGCAGCCAGAGTGCCCAGGTCTGCATCCCAGCTGGGCTATTTATTCACCTTGGAACCTCCAGCAACTGTCCTATATCCCCATGTGGAAAACAAGGCTTAGGACAAAACTGTTGGTCACCCCTCGCAGGTTAACTGGATCGGCAAGCAATGGAGCACAGCCCCTTGAAAGAGTGAGCGTGCCTCGCAAGTGAGCTGTGATTACAGCTTTGGTTTTTATTTTATTATTAAGACAAGGAGATCTGGATGTGGTGGTACATGCCTAGAACCCTATCATTCTGGAAGGCTAAGGCAGGAGGATCAAAAGAGCCAGCCTAGCCTGGGCAAGTTAGTGAGAGTCTCTCACAAAAGTAGCTCTGTGCAGAGGATCTTTGCTCAATAATAGTTCGATCCTTAATTAATTCCTTCCCCCCCCACAAAAAAAAAAAAAAAAAGAAGAAAAAAAGACAAGGAGATGCCCAGGGCAGGAAAGCCAGGTCAGAAATCATATCCAGGGAGTGGGCCCTTCCTCCCTGCTGATCAGCGTGGACATGGGGCATCTGGGACCTGGGTTTCCCTGATGGGGTCAACTCCATCTTGGGCTTGACTCTGCTTCTTTCTGGCTGGCCTGGGATGCCTACTCTGCAGTGTCCCACGGGAAGTAGATGCCACAAGGGTCTTTTTGTGTTTCCACTGGGATTGAACTCATGACCTTATGCTTGCCACGCAGGTGCTGTGCCGCTGAGCTAAATCCCTGGCCCATCCCTGGGTCTTGTGAAAGCTCTAGAGCTAAGAGGCCCTGTGAGCCTATGAAGCTCCTTAGGGTTTGCAGACTTGGGGCTGAGGAGTAGTGCTGTGGGTGTTGCTTTGTTCCTCTGCCTGTGGCTGGCCCCAAGTACAGAGGAAGCTGTCCTCTTTCAGGGTAACCACAGGGCCCAGTGACTCCCAGGAAGTCCTCAGTGAAGGGCAAGAGTGATCTGGGTCACAGCAACTCTGGGGTGGCAGAGCTCTGGGCTGTTAGGTGGGAGCTTCTTTGAGATATGGGGCCTGGATTGGGGTGTTTCTGTCATTTGCGTCAGATCTTAAGCTTGTGTGTGAGGGGGCCTCTTAGCACCTGGCCTGGTGCCAGCCTCAGACAGACACGATCTGGCTCAAGTGGCCCATCTGTGCGGGATGGAGCTAATGTGTAGTCTGAGCAGGGGTGGTGGAAGATTGGGGTAATGGGTGAGGTGCTGTTCAGCTCTTGGGGAGCCACCCACCAGCCTGTGCTGAGGACTGGAGTTGGCTGTATCAGGTTCTACAAACGGCAGTGCCCAGAAGTTGTGAACACCAGGCTCTTGCCTCCTTTAAGAGGTGCATCTTGGGGCCAGCAAGATAGCTCAGTGGACTAAGTACCTGCTTAGATAAGCTTAGACAAATGCAGGGACCAGAGTTTAATCCCCAGTACTGCATGCTGTGCTGGCCCTGTCCCCAGGGCACACTGAGCTGGCAACAAAGTCCAGGTGTGATGCTACATGCTCGTAATCCCAGCTCTGGGAAGGCTAAAAATAGGAGGATTAGGAGTCTGAGCTGTCTGTGTAGTGAGACCCTGTACCAAACACATTAAAAAAAAAAAAGAGGTGTGCCTTATCCCTGCCTACAAAGGAGAAGACAGGTTCTACCTGGCTGTTCTAGAGTTGCCCGGGGCCACAGCAATTGCTGCAGTGTTGAGCAGCTTAAACAGACACAGCTTCCCACTTCCTTCAGCTTATAGTTTGGAAGAAGGCACTGGGGAGGGTGGTGGGGACGGCTCATGGGCCCATCACGCTTAGGCTGAGCCCTTGTTAGATGTGCTCTTGTCCTGTCCCTTGCTCCCACTGCCCTCAGCTCTCTGGGGGACACCAAGGCTCAGAATGATGTAATGTGTGAAGGGACATTATTTGAAATAGATCTTTGGAGGTATAATCTGGGGGAGGCTCTCTAGTTGAGATCAACTTGGATTAGGATGGGCCCTAAACCCAATGGCAAGCGGTCATTTAAGATGTAGAACAGGAGACACACAGACGAGTCCTTTCCCTCTGCAGAAGCCACCTTAAGACAGGGCCACTGCCAAGTGGTGCAGCATAAGCTCAGGGACACTGAGGACCCCCAGGAAATGTAGTGGGCAGGCAGCATGCTCTACTGGAGGGAGGTGACACCTTCATCTTCTCCACAAAAGAAGATCGCACTGTTGCTGGGGCCCCAGAGGTTGTGTGGGGTGGAGTCAGGATTTGACCCCTGGGTATTTGAGGCCTTGATTCCTCCCACCTGTGGCTTTGGCCACCCCTTCACCTCACCAAGCTGGATCCCCAAATTAACTATTATGTCACTCCCTGCACGTACCTGCAAGGTATGATGAAGGACAGAGACAGCAGGCCACTAAATGACCATAGCACAGTGCCAGTCAGAACCCCAGAGTTTTGGCTAAAGGCAAGGGAATGGTCCAGAAAAGTGGACATCTCAAGCCCTGCCTTGCCTTTCCCTGGGTCCCTGGCCTGGATCCTGTGCAAATGTCCAAATCCCCAGGAGGAGGGCAAGTTGAGAGTCTGGCCTCCCTGCTTTTTTTTTTTTTTTTTTTTTTTTTGTGGGAGCAGGGTTCGAACTCACGACCTTGCACTTGCCAGGCAGGCACTTATGCCATGGAGCTATTCCCCTAGCCCCCTTGGCCTCTCTGCTTCATGCTGGAGTCTACACACACAGCATCTTCTCCATCACCTGTTGGGCTCTCAGCTCAGCCTTGGCTCTGTCCCTCCCTGCTTGGACAGGCCCTTGCAGAGCACTTTCCCTTTTGAGTTCTGGTCTGTGTAGGAAAGGGATTGACATGAAGGTCGTACCTGCATCCTAGGCAAGGCGAAGACTTTCATTTATACGCCAGCTCCTTCTACGAGCTCTGGTGTTTCATAGATGAGGAAACTAAGGCTTAGGTGCTGACTAAATGGTTCCACATGGTCTCTCAGGGTCTGAGTGGGGACTGCCAGTGCCATGCCATCTCTATGTTCTGTGCATGTCACAGCCTCAGAGTCCTCTGGTGTGCTGATCTTGCTGTGTCCAATGGCTGCCCCAGCTCTGCTGCACCCTGAGGAGATGCTGCCCAGCCCCATCCTCCCTCCCCCACACTGACCACTGTCTCGCTGACACTTGATCACACTGCATAGGACAACTGAACCTGATTCACACCTGTGTGCATGTGTGTCTTATCTCCACCCCAGACTATGAATTCTGGGCTGGCGGGACATGCCTGCATTTCTGAGGCATCTCCTTGTGTCCCCGGCGGGTGCTCAAGCTCCTGCCTGGACATTCTTTCTGTAGGAACGCGTACAGTGCATGTCACACTAGAGCTGGTCTGATGCGCACTCCCCTCCCTCAAAGCCTCTGTTGGCTGTCAGGATGCTGAGTGCTTTGCAAAACTCCTCGTCCCTTCTCCTGGTGGGCTGTGTGTCAGACAGATATGCTCTGCTTCACAGGTCTCTCAGCAAGTGGCAAGTCTGACTCCCCCCTGAGTGAGCAGGGCGGTGGTCTTTGTTGTTTCCAGGGATGGTCCAGGGTAGCACTGTGTGATAAGAGCCTCAGAGGAGCCACCCATGTGATGACAGTGATGATAATTTTGAGTCAGGGTCTTGATCTGGTGCCCAGGCTGGCCACAAACTCTCCTCACTCAGCCCCTGCAGCAGCTGGGACTATAGAGGGTGCACCTTGGCACCTGGTTTGCCTGTGTGATTTAAAATTTCAGAAAGCCATATATGAAAGTAAAACAGAATGGGCACAGGGCTTCTGCTTGGCCCAAACAACCACAGATAGACAGTGCCACCTCCTGCTGCCCTCCCCAGACGTAGCCAGGAGGACTTTCTAAGATCAGACGCAGGACAGGAGGGTGACCTTCATAGGTCTCCATGGGGCTGTCGAGTCAGGCCTGGGGCCTGGAAGTTTACGCAGTCTGCTCACCAGAGCTCACTGCGAACCTTCCCACCCAGGGAGGCAGCAGGGTCCTGGTGGCCTCAGGCTGGCCTCAGGCAGGAGGTGCAGCCCAGCTCGGGTTTCCTGGGGAAGCCTCCTCCTCCCAGTGCACTTCTGTCGGCTGTGCTTTGGTTACAGGCAGCAGAGCCGAAGCCGCTGATGTCAGCAGGACATGGGCACCTCAGAGGTGTCTGGGTTGCAGCGCCTCCCACCCTAGTCGGCTTATCACTGACAAAGATGCTGGTTGCTGGGTTGCTGGCCGCTGAGAGTAATTATGGGGTTGTGTCCCTGAGGACAGGTCTGTGCGTGTGGTGTGTCTCGTGGGGCTGGTGTCCTGGCTCTGGGCTGCTCAGGGAAATGCAAGGACTGGAACCCTGAGTCGACCAGGAGGAGGATGGCTGCTACAGGGCTGTCCTGGGGGTCTGACCCCCACTGCTAGCCGCAGGCTAGACCACTGCAGGTCTTCCAACCTCTGTGTCTCTCTCTTTTCCCTCGCCCTCTTATTCTCTAAGCTCTTCTCAGTGGCAGCAGCAACCGTTGAGGTGTCCTCCTTCTGTGACATTTTTAGGCTTCTCGTGCATGATCCTTTCAGCCTTCCTATTTTTTGCTGGGACCACACCAATGGCAGCTGAATAGTGTTCCCTACCAAAAAATGAACAGCCAGCTTGAGTCATATGACTTTGTTTGGAGATGGAGTTTGTGTCGCTATAAACAGGTTGTCAAAATGAAGTGGTATTGGATGAGGGCAGGCCCTTCCTTTAGTAAGACTGGTATCCTTATAAGAAGAGGGAACTTTGCAGGCAGATGCAGAAGAGAGGTAGAGAGTGAGGGACGCAGCTACAAGCTGAGCAGTGCTGAGGAAGAGGCACAGTGGGATTCCACCCTGGCCAGAGTGTGGCCCTGCTGACATCTGCACTTAGGACTTCCGGGTCCCGGAAGGGTGAGAGAAGACATTTCTGCTGTTTGAACCACCCCCTTTGTTGGTATTTATTGGAGAAGCCCCAGGCTGCATAATCAGGATCCCACCCTAGCAAGAGGGAGGACTCCCCCCCACAGTGACCCCTGCTTCTGGGCCACCTCCAAGCCTCAGCAGGCCATGGCTAGAACCCAGCGCTGTCTGTAGAATCCCTGAGATAATGGTCTTCAGAAATCCAAAGGATTTATTTGAGCTCCCCAGACGCTGATCACAGCCGAGCCATAACCCCACACTTGACAAGTGATGTGATCAGCGCTCTGCTCTTGACGGCGTGGAGCGCTCAGGAGGTTACCTGGGCAGCCGAGAATGCGGTGGACAAGAACAGGCAGACAGAGCAGGTTACTGCAGCGGTACAGGCTGGAGCTTCCGCACCTGACCAAGGGGACAATGGGCAGCAAGAGGGGACTGAGCTGGGCCATGCTGGGCACGGAGGGCCAGGTCTGGGTAGAATGACCACAGCCAGAGGAGAGGAGGCCAGTGGAGAAGGCAGTGGCTGTGTGGTCAGGAGCCACCTGAGCTGTAGCCTGATGTGGTCGGGGGCCAGATCTCAAGGTCTTCATCTGGGGTAGCCTGGCTCCCAGGGCGCAGGCATTAGGGTCTGTAGGAGGATGCACCCTTAGACATCTTATCAGGGCTCTAGCCTGCCATGAGACATCAGCAACACCTAGAAGCTATTAAGAAAAGAAAGCTGCAAAGAGCAAAAGGAAGAGTAACAGAAGCCCAGTGGCAGCCAAAAGTGTATTGGCATGGGCCCAGAGATAGCTCAGCAGTCTATAGTACCTGCTTAGGCAAGCTTAGGCAGGTGCAGGGGACCATGGTTCGATTCGCAGCACCACATGCTGCTCCAGCCCCGCCTTCAGGGCACGCTGAGCCAAAAAACAAAAAGCAAAAACCAAAGAGTGTATTGGCAGAAAGGTGACCTGGAAGAGATGGAGTTGCAGCAGAGACAGGGTTAAGGAAAAGGGGAGGCTTATGGGCAAGCAGGGAGTGCACAAAGCAGCTCCCTGAGAATGACCTAGGAGACTTCAGAGAGTAGCCTCAGCATGCCGGGAGCCTCAGAGGGACAAGCGGACTCATGTGTGCACATACATACGCACTCACAGCCGCAGACCGACAGCGCAGCACAACAGTGCAGACTGTCAGGGTGCAGAAGTGTAAAGGTGGGCTGGAGGGCAACAGGACCAAGGAAAAGCGTTCATGTGCCAGGAGAGAATAGGTGGGATAGCAGTTGGAGTAGGCAGAGTGGCAGCTGCAGGAGAACCAGGTGCTGGGAGGTGAGGTGGGGCCCGCTTTGGATAGGGACAGGTCAGCCAGCCCAGGGACTGGAGGGGAAGAAGCTAAGGCCCCTGGTTCTGGAGCCGTGGGTGTGTATATGAGAAGGGGCTCACTGGCTATGTTCTCTCCAGGAAAGCCAAAGACCAGGTCAGTGTTGGACTGCTTGGTCTATGCTTGGGAGACCAGGGCCCCTCTTGGGGTTCTGTAGGAGATTAAGGGAAATAGGTGCTGAGCAGGGAGCTCCCTGAAGCAGCTCCACACAGCTGAGGTTGCACAACCCTATACTGTGCCCTACAAAGACCTGTGGCCTATCAGCTGGAGACAGGCAGGGGCTCAGGAGAGGCCCAGCCCAGCGTCTGGGCTGAGCACTAGTGTTCACCAGGGCAGCTGGAAGCGGCCCAGCTCCCCTGACTCTCCCTGCCTGTCTGGGGTCCCAGATTGCCCACTACCGAGATATCTGAGCTGGATGCCAAGGAAAGGCAGTTGCACTGGAGGTGCCCACCACTGTCGGCACCTCCAGGCAGAAAGCCTGCTGATTTTTATTTTCCTCCTTTGCTCTGGGGTGTTTTTTTTTTTTTTTTTAATAATTTATTTATTTATTTATTTGTTTGCTTGTTGTGTTTGTTTGTTTCTTTATTTATTCATTTTGTGGCTGGCTCAGCCTGCCCTGGTGGCGGCGCTGGCGCAGCATGTGGTGCCGGGGATCGAACTGCAGTCCCCGCAGTTGCCTGAGCCCTCCCAAGCAGGCGCTTTAGACCACTGAACCATCTCGCCGGCCCCTGGGGTGTTTTTAACTTCACTTCACAACTGCATGAACTGTTGTTTTCCAACTACAGAACGCTCCCGTTGCCTTTTCTGGCACACACGCTCCTTGTTGCTTAGACAGAGCTGAAAGGAGAAACATTCTGCCAGATGCCAGTGGCCGTGCGCTCTGTTAGCGGCTGCCTTGCTCAGCCACCAGTCTCTGTGCAGGTCAGCTCGGAGAGCAGAACGCAGCTACCCCCCAACCTCCCAGCTGCACTGTGCCAGGAGGGGATCCCACATCCTCCTGCCCACCTGCTTGCTGTCTCTGCCAGCCTGCTGTCCCTGGGGATCCCCGCTCCTAGCTCTTGTGAGGACTTCGGCCTTGCCTCTGTTCTGTCTGCACTGGGGGTGCCTCGCAGTCAAAGGCCCTTCTGTTCACAGGCAATCATGCTGCCCGGCCTGCGCCTGTTCCCAAGGCTTGCTGTAGTGGCGACTTCTTTGGCTTCCCAGTTTCTGCATCTGGGCTGGGTGTTGGTGTTGGGGCCTGGGATCTGGGCAGAGCTCCCCAGGGGACCCTCTGTGCAGCCAGAATGCAGATCTTTGTTGCTCACAGCCGGTCAAAGGCATCATCCACCTTCCTGGCCTCAGCCTTAACTGATGGCATGTTGGTATCTTATTTCTCCTGAGCTGGGACTAAAGCCCAGGGCCTTGCACATGCTAGGCAAGCACTCTACCACCGAGTTGGATCCCCTGCCCTGGTAAATGTTTATGACTCAATTCTGAGGAATGTGGATAGAGGCCTTGGTTTGTATTCTTTGCCAATATCTCTGGTATAGGCATCCTCCCCCCTCCCCCCACAGCCAGGTGCAACCAATCCACATGATGCACCTTGGTGGGAAGTACCTCAAAACTTCCTGCCATAGGGGTAGCATCTCCCCTGGACCTGGTCAGGCCAAGGACGAGGAGCTCCTTTGGTGCCCACTATGGAGGGGGAGACAAAGGGTTTCCACCAAGTAACCATTAGGCCAGGCCTGTGTTCCCCTCATTTCGTAGCTTTACAAAGCACTTCATCTCATGACTGGCCCGGCACCACATAGCAGTCACACTCTAGAGCCCGCCGAGGGCTGTCCCCATCACCTGCACCCATGTGCACCTCCAGAGGACCCTTCTGTAAGGTCCAAGCTGGTCTTGTCCCATCCTTAGGATACAGAGGATAGCCAGCTTCCCAAGGGCAGAACTGGAACCAGTGCTACTCGGGCTGCCTTGCGCTCTGGGTGCCTTCTGGGTGCCCTCTGGGATGGTCTTCCTGGCTTCCTAGTGATGGGAACTACCGATTGGTGGCCCCAGACATGCTGGGGTGGGGGTGTAAAAGCAGAAATGAGGTGGACTGAAGTACTTGGTGACCTCCGCTTGCCCAGGCGTCCCGACCCACCTTCCTGATGTTGCAGTGGAGGACAGACTTCCTGATGGGCAGCTAGGAGGCCTTTGGCGAGCCAGGGGAGACCTAAGTGCCTGATCTTTCTGATGGGTTAGTAAGCTCCTAATTTGATGCCTGCACAACAGTCAGAGTGGTTCTTTTTACTTCATCTGACCAAAGTGATACACCTTTAACCGATCACTTCAGATCCTTATGTGCTATGGCCTTGCTCAATTTGGGGCTACCAGTTCCAAGGGCCAAGCCCCCTTCTTTTCCATCCTAGAATGCAATGCAGCAGGGCCTGGTGTGAGTCCTCGAGGCCACCTGGGCCAGGGACCTAAGCTATGGTTGTGCTGAGCACAGCCTGGGAGAGGAGGAAGAGAGTGCACCCTACCTGGCTTCTCACTGGGGTATTGGAGAGGCTCCAGGTTGGGGCAGAGGTGGGGGTGGGGGTGTTCCTTTTATTTCATCATCTCTCAACAGTGCAGCAGCTACATTGAAAACAGGGAGCCATGTAAGCTGGAAGTGTGGAGACATAGGACGGGTGCTGAAATACAGTATAGCATCATTTCCATGGGTGCATTTGTCTGTCAAGCCCTCCAGGCGCCTGCGACACTCGCCCAGCCACACAGAGAGCTCAGAGGCTGGGAGGGTGCCTGTGTGCAGAGCAGGAATGGGCAGGTTCAGGAGGAGGCACGGAGCCTGGAGCCTGACTTGATCTTCACATCTTTCCCACCGTGGCACCTCTCAACTCACCACTGGGGGTTAGAAGGAGAATGGGAGGGGGAATAGCTGGCAGGGCCATAGTGAGGAGTGACAGCTACCAGCCAGGACAGAAACTGGAAACAATGAAAAGATAGATAGCCAAGCGCAATGCAGCAGGGCCTGGTGTGAGTCCCCGAGGCCACCTGGGCCAGGGACCTAAGCTATGGGTGTGCTGGGCACAGCCTGGGAGAGGAGGAAGAGAGTGCACCCTACCTGGCTTCTCGCTGGGGTATTGGAGAGGCTCCAGGTTGGGGCAGAGGTGGGGGTGGGGGTGTTCCTTTTATTTCGTCATCTCTCAACAGTGCAGCAGCTACATTGAAAACAGATGGGAAGGTGAGATGGTTCAGCCATCTAAAGTGTATGCTTAGGAAAGCTTAGGCAACCACAGGGACTGCAGTTCGATCCCTTGCACCGTATGATGCACCAGCCCCACCCCAGAGTAGGCTGAGCTGACCATAAAAAACAAAACAAAAAACTGAAAAACCCAGATTCTTCATATGAGTGTTATAAACTATATCTTTTACCATAACATCGTGCATCTTCATTAAGAAGTGTTAGAAGAGGAAAGAAATAATAGAGGAGGGAAGGAAGAAAGGAAGGAGGGAAAGAGGGAATGAAGGAAAGAGAGACAGGGGGAGGGGAGAAAGGAGGGAAGCAAGGAAGGAGAGGACAAGGGTGGTGAGAAAGCTGAGTGGACTAAGCGCCTGCTTAGGCCAGCTCAGGGGCCAGGGTTCGATCCCTGGCACCACATGCTATGTTGGATCCGCTCCAAGGCACACTGAGCTGACCTCTGAGACCTGGCATGGTGGTGCAAGACTAGAATCCCAGTGCTGGGAAGGCTGAGAACAAGAGGGTCACTACAAGTCTGAACTGCATAGTGAGACCCTGTACCCAATACATTAAAAAAAAAAGAAGAAAGAAAGGAGAGGACAGACATTTGCGTGTTCCTGTTCCTGTCTTTCCATGTCTGGCCAACTCTTTTGTGTGTCTCACGTTTGAATGGTGTCTGCACCTATGTTGTTTTCTATGTAAATCCACATTAAAATTAAAAACAAATAATGATAATGGTGTATTTATAGATCCGTATTTTTCCTTTCACTTAAGTTTCTTTTTGTTGTTGTTGTTGCTCTCTCTCACCAGGGTAAGATTTAAAAATTTAAAACCCTGACCCCAGTAACTTAACATCTTTCAGTTAAGGTTGTCAGTTTGGCAAATAAAAATCTAGAGCATCTCTCACCCACAAATTTGGGGCATATTCGTGCTAAAAAAAGGATTTGCTGTTTGTGTGACATTCAGCGTTAAGTGTGACCTGGGTTTTGTCTGATGACTGGACCCCCGTATGCTAAGGGCAGAACCTGGGTCACACCATGCTAGGTGGGGATGGATGTGCTCTGTGACCTGTGGGGGCCAGGCTGGGAGATTTATCAGGGTTCCTTTTATCATTTACCAGAGCGTCAATGCCATTTCTAGGAAAAAGAGGAGGGTTAGAGCCTACTTGTGCTGCCAGGGGTTAACTCTGGCTCTGGTTGAAAAGAAGGAGAGGAAAGCCCAGCCAGGCAACCAGCAAACAATTTTCGGGGTGCAATGCCACCTCCGCAGGGTGCACTCTCCTCCAGATGGCAGATCTCCAGAGACAGCTCAGAGCCCACAACAGCTGGCCACAAAGCCACCGGCCGCCCTTAGGAACAAGGAGTGGGGCTTTTGAGTGGCTGGCAACAATTTCTTCTGCGCCCTCAAGGGCTTATTTAAAAGGAGTTCAAGTGCTCGGTCCCTGGTGGGAGAGGTTAAGCAGCAGCGATGAGGATCAAGTGCCAGCTTGGGGCAGGCAGGGTTCAGGAGTCTCTGCAGCTCCCTTGCACAGCCCTCTGCCTGCCCCCAGCCCTGCCAGGGCTGTGCTCACGGTCCCTGAAAGAGGGGGTCAGATCCCCCCAGTACAAACCAGCCTGGGGGTGGGGTGGGAAGAGGAAAAGAGGCCATCTCTCAGCACCTCAGAAGCATGCCTGTAGCAGTCTCAGGAACATGGGGCTCTGGATGGGCGCCTTACAAGGGAGTCTGAGCCCAGCAATGCCCAGGGCCTGGCTGCCTCTTTTCCTCTAAGGAACCACTGAAGAGGCAGGGGAGGGCTACTCTGTCCCCTCTTGGGCCCCACCTCAAGGACTTCTAATCCAGGCTCTGGGGCTAGGGTGATCTATTCCCTGGAGAGGTGTAGGGCCTGGGGGCCACCATCTCAGCAGATGTCTCAGGCTGGGGGTGGGACTTGTCCTTGGCTTGGCTCAAGTTCTGGTCCTCTGGGCAGCTGAGAATAGGCCATAAGCCATCTGGGATGGAGCTTGGGGGACCCAGCAGGGCGCTGCTTCCTAGACCATGACTCCAGCAGGCTTCAGCAATGACTCCCTTTGCCCTGCTGAGAGGGAGTCACAGCTGCAAGCTGGTCCCCATGCCACGTGGCCGACAGAGGCAGCGGTCTACAGGTGGGGATGCTGAGTCTTTGTCCTCCACCTGCCTGGCTGAGCTGGACCCCACCGCCTGCCCCTGCCCAGGTCCTGTGTGGCAGCACGGCCCACCAGTCAACGCCGTGGAGGGCGCCATACTTTCTGAAGGAAGGGCCCTGCCTTTCCTTTTGCTCAGGACCTACAAATGGATGTGTGCTCTTCTCCATGGAGGGGAGGCTGAGTCAGGGGGCTGATCTTCCCTCTAATATCACCAATCAGACCACCCAATGGTGCCTTCTCCAAAGCTTTATCCAGGGAAAGGAAGAAGCACTGAGGGGGTAGCTCAGGATTCTGAAGGCTGGGGAGGAGGTGGATAAGCCCAGGGTGAGGGTTGGGGCTTGGGTTAGGGTTGAGGTTGAGGAAAGCTGGCTTTCTGGGCCCTGCCTTTCACCCATCCAGGCTCTTTCCACCCTTGGGAAAAGGTTAAGGTTTAGGTTATTATTATCACCCCATTTCACAGAGGAGAAAACAGAGGCCCAGAGTTTTATAGTTGGGGATCCCAACCTGGGGAGCTGCCTGGCTGTCTGTGACACCTGGTGCCAGCTTGATGGAAAGGCCAGAACCCTCCCCATGTAGTAGGCCTGGAAAGGGACCTGAGATTTATATTTTTAAAAACTGACTTTGGGAAGATGACAACATCAGGATTTAAACTCAGGATCTCAGCATAGCTGTGTTTGAGACAGGGCCTTTGACAACACAGCAGGCAGGTGGGGCAACGGAGTACTGAGTCCCTGCATGTTGTTTCCCTCACTCCTCACTGCACCTCCGTATGGGGATCTTCACCACTCCATCTTACAGCTGAGCTTAGGGAGGCTTTCAAGGTCCCATGCCTAGTTGGGCAGGAAATTTAGGGAGCCTTGAAACAGTGCCATGCAAAGCTGGGGTGCTCAGGGGCAGAGGACTTGCCCAGCAGGTGTGAGGCCATGGGTTCCTTCCCCTGTTGCAGGGGAAAGAAAGCCCCACTCAGACTCTGCAGCAGAATTTTGAGGTTTTAACAAAACAACCCTAGTGCTTGGTCAGGGTGGAAAATGATTTAAATGATTTTCTGCAAAGTAGGATGCAGTCTGAGTGATCCCAAGTGACCCCAGCCAGGTTCTCCAATGTTCCCTAAGAGCCCAGGGACACCTGCTTCTGGCTTTGCAGGGGGATGTTGTGTGCCCAAGGGCCTCTATCCACAGTTAGATTAGGCCTGGGGCCAAGTCCCTGTCCTGCTTTTGTCTAGGGACCCATGGACTCAGCTGATTTTTGCCCTGGCTCTGGGTGGATGACAACTCTCACCAGCCAGCCTGAGCACTGGACTCCATGCTCCCGAGGCTGCGCGGTCTTTACGGATCCTGCTTTGGCCCATATACAGTGTAAGGAGGAACAAGCCTCTCGTGACTGGGCTGCAGCCCCTGGGGCAGAGTCCACACTGCACAGCTGGACTTGGTGCTGCAGCTGTGATGCCCTTGCCCCTCTTGGAGTCTTGGCAGCTCAGCTCTTCAGTGGATACCACTTTGTCCCCCTTGTGCTGGGCTCTGCTGTTCCCAGAGCTCTGGGAGCTTCCTGGACTGGGCTGTGCCTGCACCCCCACCCGCCAGGTGAATGGGATATTGGGTTTCTCAGTGACTTTTAGCAGAGCAGCAGGAGGTTTGGGAGATCCTGGTGAGTGCCCACTTCTCTGCACCCTCCAAAGCCCTGCCAGGCCCAAGGCTCGTGGCCTCTGAGGATAGGGGTCAACTGCTTGGAGCGGTAGGGTGGCAGCCTCTCTGTGACCACGAGAAGTATGTAGATTATGAGAGCAGTCTTCCAGTGACAGGCTCCAGTGCCAGAGAGGGGCACAGGCTCTTCCTGGCATTTAAAGTCTGGCTTTTCCTACATCCTCCTTGGGGAGATGCAGGGATCCCACATGTCACCCATAGACATGTAGCCCAGGAGCACAAGGAATGACCGCTGTGCACTCTGCTAGAGCAGAGCGGACATGTGATGGACAAATGCCATCTCCCCCATCCCCTGCTGCAGGCTTGGGAGGCCCCCAGGGCTGGACACCCGTTGCCATAGTGATGGCAACTCCTGGAAGCCTCCTTGCAATGCCTCCGCCCCTGGCTCCTTCTCTCTATCTGCCGCTGCTCCTGGAATCACTTTCCCAGAAAAACCACCTGCAGATAGGGCTGGCCTTATCACACATTTTGCTTTAGGGAGAAACAAGTCAAGGCGTGCCTTGGATGTGGTGACGTGCTGTAGGTCACCGGGGAGGGAGCGGAGGGGAATGATAGGGTTGGCTTCTGGGCAGGGCTTCATTCTTGACAAGAGTGGAGGTGGCGTCAGGGGTGGGGGACAGACAGATGGAGGATCTGAAGGTCTGTGCTGTCAGGACAGGGTTTGACTTCATTTATTTTTAAAATGAACCTCTGTGTGTGTGTGTGTGTGTGTGTGTGTGTGTGTGTGTGTGTGTGTTGAAATGCATGTAGATTGACATAGTTGCTGTGAGGAATGATACCCAACGATGCTGTGTTCTTCCTTCAAAAGCCACCATGCAGTAGGACACCTGCTTACGGTAGTGCTGCTGATTCCGCGTGCTGCTCTGCCAGTCACTTCCTGCCTCCCATCCTCGTGTGTGTCTCATTTACGCGCATCTGTTACGCATGTGGCTTCAGGGACCCTCTGCCCTGGTGGAGACAGTGAACACTGCCACGCTGCAAGGCCCTTTGGCTGCCTTTCGTAAACACACTCTCTTCCCTTCCCTTCTTTCCACCCCCTTCCTTTTCCATTAATCTCTTCTCCATTTGTATAATTTTGTCATTTTGAGAATATTTTACAAATGGAATTATGCATCTTGGAATCCTTTGGGACTGGCTTTTCTCCCCCACCTTAAAATCCCCTGGAGAGTCAGGCACGTTGCCATGCAGATCCACAGCTGGTTCTGCCTATTGCGCCGTGGGGCTCCCTAGTGCAGCCCCAGCCACTATTTGCTTACCTGGTCAGCTGTTGAAGGCCAGTGGGAGTTTCCAGGCATGGTTTATTGCAAATAAAGACTGCAGTGGACATTCACGTATAGGTGTCCACTTCCCTGGGGTAAGTGTCCAAGAGGGCACTTGCTGGGACTCACAATCCTGATGTGTTTATTTTATCTTTTATTTTTATTTTATGTATTTGATTGTTACAGGGTTTCACCACACCTTTCCAACTCATGGTGATCTTCCTGTTTTTAGCTTCCCCAGTGCTGGGATTACAGGCATGCGCCACCATACCTGGACTCTGGCTAGCTCAGCCAGCCCTGGTGGCGGGGCTGGTGTGGCATGTGGTGGCAAGTATTGAACCATGGTCCCCATGCTTTGCCTAAGCTTGTCTAAGCAGGTGCTTTAGTTTGCTGAGCCATCTCACTGGCCCCATGACATGTTTAGTTTTATAGGAAACAGCCAAACTGCATTACAGGGGGGGTGGCACCATTTCGCTCCCCACCCGCCCAGCAATATACTTATTTGTTAGCTTTTGCTGTGGTCACTGGTTCTGTTTTGTTGTGCTTGTTTCCCTGAGAGGTGTTGGTGGGGCTCTATCATGGTTTAATTGCTCAGGCTGAAATTGTGTTTCAGCACATTCCTTTTCAGTGAAATGTCACCAAGTATTGGTCAATTTACATTGCTGTGGCCATATACCTGAGAGAAACGGCTCAGGGGAGGAAATATTTATTCTGGTACTGGGCTTCAGATGTTTTTGTCCATGGTCAGCCAGGTCCAAGGTCATGGGCGTTAGGGGTGTGGTGCAGGGAAGCTGCTCTGCTCACAGCAGGGCAGAAACAGAGAGGGGGAGAGAGGAAGAAAGGGGAGGAGGGAGACAGAGAGAGAGGGGGAGGAGGGAGACAGAGAGAGAGAGAGACAGACAGACAGACAGACACAGAGAGACAGAGAGAGAGGCAGAGAGAGACAGAGAAAGAGACAAACACAGAGAGAGCGAGACAGAGACAGAGAGAGACAGAAACAGAGATAGAGGCAGAGAGAGACAGAGAGACAGAGGCAGAGATAGACAGAGAGAGGCAGAGAGAGTGACAGAGAGAGACAAAGAGACAAAGACAGACAGAGAGAGAGAGAGCAAGAGAGACAGAGACAGAGAGAGAGAGACTGGAGACTAGACAGTTCCCAAGATACCCCATCATCTCCTCACTTCCTTTAGGTAGGCCCTTCTTCCTTCACCCCCACTGCCTCCAAACATAGCCATCAAGTCATACTCTCTGCAGTGGGGCAATCCACTCCTGAAGTTAGAGCCCTCATAACACTCTCTAGATGTCTCTTAACCGGCCTGATGACAGATATTAATCATCACAGCATGAAATTTAAAGTGAACTTTTTATTTTATTTTGGGGGGGAAGGATCTACAGGGTGTTCAAGGGTCCCGATACTAGATTGGACTCATAGTGATTCGCCTGTTTACAGCTTCGCTTGAGCTGGGATTACAGGCTCCTGGCACCACACCCAGTCTCAATTGCCTCTCATCGCGCCCCGGGGGTGGGGCTGGCATGGCAAGCAAGTGAACTTTTTATGAACAGTAGAGAGTGCAGCCATTAAAAAAAAAAGATCAATAATTTCTATCTTCTTGTTGGTCAACTTAAATAACCCAGATGGGAGCCGGGGAGATGGCTCAGCAGTATAAGCGCCTGCCTGACAAACCCAAGACCCTGGGTTTGATCCCTGGCACAAAGAAAAAAAATCCAGATGTAAGGTAATTTTTTTTTTTTTTTTTTTTTTTTGTGGAACTGGGGATCAAACTCAGTACTTCGCACTTGCCAGGCAGGTGCTTGTACCCCTGAACTATCTCCCCAGCCCCAAGATAAGTTTTCAATGTTAGGACTTAGGTCTGTCATTTAGGCATTTGTTTTCTTTCTCTTTTTCTTCTTTTCTCTCCTGTGGTGCTAAGGAATGACCAAAGGAAGCATTAAAATATATCCTCGGCCCTTTAAATTTTATTTATTTGTTTATTTTAATATTGAGACAGGATCTTACTGAGTTACTGAGGTCAGGCTGGCCTCAAACTTTAGATCCTCCTGCCTCTGTCCCCCGAGTTATTGGAATTCCACGTGTGCCACCATCCCTGACTAAATATTTGTTTTCTGTTTGTTTCTTCTGTTTCTCCTTTCTTACCCATCTGGATTGCTTAAATACCAGGTTCCCATCTTGCCGGCTCTCACAGTACACATTGGTAACATTCGCCACCTGGGGGGAGTTTGGAAGAGTCACCACCTTTTACCTTCTTGGACCTCTCCCACTTTCAGTTTTTACTTGAGATTATTATTGTGAACAGATGAGGCTCTTGCTGTGCTGCTCAGACTGGCCTGGAACTCCCGAGCTCCCGCCATCTTCCTGTTTCAGCCTCCTAAGGAGCTGGAACTGCTGTAGCATTCACCACCATGCCCAGCTCAACTTTTCTGTGGCATTGTCTTGAGGATCAGGTGGGGCTGTAACTTTTGTGTTAACTGTTAGACATGATTCACAAAGCTCTGGGGAAGGCAGTTGATTATGTTCCCATGTTTATACTCTTTCCTTTTTTCTTTTTCCTTCCTGATATTTCAAGATTCCTTTTTTTTTTTTTTCTTTTTGTACTGGAAATCAAGCTCAGGCCCTAGTGCTTGCCAGGCAGGCACTGTGCCGCAGAGCTGCACCCCCCAAGGTTGCCTTTAAGAAATCATTTTCTTCCTGTTTGACGAACTTCCTCTGGCTGATCTTCAAAGGCAGATTGACCGGTGTGAAAAGCTTTTCTTTTTTAAATGAAATTCTTTTAGAAAGAAACAGAGTTTCTATTTTTTCATTTTTAGAGAGCCTGTAATTTTTCATTGAGACGTTGTTAGGCTGCCTTAACATCTGAGGATGTCTTTATTTCCTCCACATTCTTGAATACTTTTACCAGATATGATTCACAGGTAACAATTCTTTTCTTTCAACACTTGAACGCCTCCCCCTTTCCGCCTCCCTGTGGTGTCATGGAGGTGGCATTCTTCAACAGGGAGTGTGACATTCCCTTTTGACTGCCTTCAAGACTTTTTTTCCCCCTCAGTACTCAGAGGCCTCCTTGTGAGGTGTCTTGGCGTGGATTCCTTGGGGTTTATCCCATGAGGGTTCTGTTTCACTTGAATCTGTAGATTTATGTCTTTTGGCTAATTGGGTGAGTTTTCAGCCATTCCTCTCACGTGCCACACAACACTGGAGATTCCATAAGATCACAACGCAGTTGGGGCCTCCCTCTCCCTAGTAGCACACGTGTCACGAAGTGGCCAGGCACCCACTATGCGCCTGTTCATGACAATGCTGGTGTCACCATTCATATAAAAGTGTAGGTTTAGTTCGTAATATTGGATGGTGATGATAAATAACTATGCTCCTGGGCTGTGCACTGACTAGATGATGTTATCAGCTATTGTTTTAGAGTTCACACCTTCTTAGGATTTAGGTGACAATGTTCACCATAGGACAGCTTGCCTCCAGGTGTGGTGATGCATGCTTGTGATCCCAGCCCTTGGGAGGCAGAGGCAGGAGAATTGCTATAAGTTCTAGGCCATCTGGGACTACATAGTGAGTTCAAGACCAGCTGGAACTCTGTCTCAAAACAGAAAACAGCCTGTCACCCGATCCTGACAGGAGCCTGGTAGTGTCATGTTTACTGAGTCTCTTGATCGCATGGAAGAGCCACATGCATGGTTGATCTGGACCCTGTGGGACCCTGTAAGTGCACACCACAGTTTCTGTAGGATGCAGTTCCCCTACTAAGTGATGTGTGGCTGTATTTCTTCAATTACTGTAACTTCTATTTGGTACCAGGAGTTGAACTCAGGACCTTGTGCTTACCAGACAGGCGCTTGTGCTGCTGAGCTATCTCCCAGGCCCTTCTGTTGCTCTTTTTGATGCACACTTGCCATCCTAACTCTAACTCCATCGAGAGGCCTGTTGGCTCTTTTCACCGCTGCACTGGTGTCTGTAGTTCTGCTTGGCGGGGGCAAATTCTCTTTCCGCTCCCCACTTCAATCATGCTGCTGCCTGTCGTGACGGTTCCTCTACTCTGCTTATTCATTTCTGTTATCAAGTCTTTCTGTTCTATAATTTTTACAGCTATTGGTTGGCAGAGATTGTTGTTCTTCTGTCACTTGTTTCTGAAGGATTTGTGGTTGCTTGCTGAAGCATGTGGATGCTGCTCTGAAGTCCATGCCGGGTCTTTCCTGACTCCGTTTCATCTCTGTGTTGGCAGGAGCTGGGTGTCTGCCTCACTCAAGTTGTGGCTTTCTTGCTTCTTGTATGGTGGCTTCTACTGGACCCAGGAGACCAACCGGTCCTCCTTAAATCCTTCACCTCAGCAGGCAGTCACTCAGCTTAGGTTGAGCATGTGGATTTTGGACTCTCCTATGGATTGTGGGTCCCAGGACAATTTAACCTGTAGAAACATTTGTTGCTAGTTTGGGCTCATCTGGTACCATTGAGGCTCCTACTAGTCCCTGTTGCTTAAGGGGATGTAGGAGTGTGCCCAGGAGAAGCCAAACTGGAAGCTGTGGGTCCCCATCTCTGTGGGAGAGGGAAGTTTGGGCTTGCCGGGGACGCGACACGGCTCCAGTACACTCACTCTAGATGCCCTGCTGCTCGGACTGTTGGCCAGCGCACTGGGTAGAACTTGCATTTAATCTAAGGGCGGGACACACCTATCTAATCCAAGGGAGGGACACACCTACCTACCTTGCTTTCTTTTGCTAGGTTGGGGTTCAGGAGACTCTGTGCCTAGGTCCCCCTCTGGACCTCCCTCTTGCTGACTGGCGGGAACCTGCAACCCCATGCTAAATGTTGGATATGCAGTGTGGGTTTAGGCTTGGAAGGCAGTGGGGAGGACCTGGTGGAGTGAGAGGGGAAGATGCAGACAGGTGTGAAACGAGTGCAGGAAGCTTCCTGGGCTGGTACCGGCACTCTCGCCAGTACCTGGTACAGATCAGAGCTTGGAGCCAGGGTCCAGATAGACCTGATCATTGTTAGCTCGTGGGTGGGGATTTGTCCTTTGAGTGACAGGAGGCTGTGCACAAAGCAGCCAGGGAGGGTACACTGAAGGCCTCCTGACTGCGGACACCCTGACAGTGATGAAGACAGGGCACCGCGAGGCGCTGAGCAGTGGAGGTCTGAGAACACAAGGGGTTAAACGACAGTGAATCCTGGCACATCGTACTCCCCTCCTCGGTACCCTCGCAGACCCCTCCTGGCTCAGCCCTGCCAGGCTCTGTGAGCTGACATCACTTGCACCTGCCAGGCTAAGACAAGCACTCGGCAACCCCAGAGCCTTCTGCAATTAAAGTCTTAAGAGCGGAATCTCATAAGCGAATGGGGGGGAGCAATTTCCCGCTCAACATGTCAAAAGCTGCTCATCCAAAGCACCCCTAAGAGACAGCAGGCAGGGAAGAGGCCTGTGCCAAGGCTCCTGGAATGATGCTGGGGTAGGGGTGGGGTGGGCAGGGCTTAGCCCCGTCTGTCACCCCAAGGTGCAGCCTCTTCTCTGTGGTGAGCGGGGAGATGAGTGGAAGTCAAGGTGCAGGGCCCAAGGTCTTACTGCATGAGGGTTGGGAGGCAGAGAAGGTGTCACAGCAGGTCCCCTAAACCCCTTTTAAGTTCTGTGCTGTGGTCCTGGCCACCCCAGAACCCCACACATACCCCACTGTCTATACTCCACATGTGACCCCTCACCCTTGGGTCTTCCTGATGGAAGGTCTCTGGTAATGCACATCCATGTGTGTACCCACTTATGTGTGTGATTTGGTGTGCATATGTGTGTAAGCAGCTGCGCTGCATGCGTGTGAGCATACACATGCAGTGCCCATGCATGTATGTGCATGTGGGGATCCGTGTAAATTGTGTTTCATTTCCTCAATATATGAAGAGCTCAGTGAGCTGGAGATGTAAGTGCAAGAATACCTTCTTTTTTTTTTGCGTTACCTGGGATTAAACTTAGGACCCTGCACTTGCCAGGCAAGCACTTATTCTACCGAGCTATCTCCCCAGCGCGAGTACCTTCTTAATATTTGTAAAACCCTAGGTCTTTTCCTCAGCAGTACCACCAAAACAGAGAAAAACACCTAATAAATTTCGTAAGAAAAAGATCTACATGCCTGCCTGGCAAGTGCAAGGTTGTGAGTTCAAACCCTGGTCCCGCCAAAAAAAAAAGAAAAGAAGAAAGAAAAAGATCTACAGCTCAACATAAAAATAGGCAACCGATAATAAATACTTTATAGAAAAGGAGGTTTAGTCTGTTACTTTTTTTTGGGAGGGGGGGGTGGAACGGTACCAGGGGTCAAACTCAGGACCTTGTGCTTGCCAGGCAAGCATTTGTATTGCTAAACTTTATATCCCCCACCCCCAGTTCAGTCTACTACATTTAAAACATATGTAACCCCAGTGAAATATAACATTACCAAGATATAGATAGAGGAATGACCACATTACTCCTAGGGGGAAAACAGAAAACAACATTCAGCCTCTCTGCTAAAAAAATGAAGATGAAGACAAGAAATGATACACTCTTCACCCTTTAGGCTGCTAGAATTTAATCCAGATGCTAAAGTACAAGGCAGCAAAATGTGGAGCAATAAACAAACGCTTGATCAAAATGGGATTTGGGACTCTTCTCTAGGAAAATAATCTACTAAAACTAATATCTAGCTTGATGTGGTAGTGCACACCTACAATCCCAGCATTCAAGAGGCTGAGGCAGGAAGATCACTGTGAGTTCAAGGTTGGCCTGGGCTACAAAATGAGTTCAAGGCCACCCTGAATGACATAGGGAAAACCTGACTACAAAAAGACAGAAAACAAAAACAAAAAAACTGCTAAGAAGGTTACAATATACATAAACTCTGGTCCATTTGTCCCACTTTTAGGGATCTTTCCTGTAGAACTAAAAATGACAGTAGATGAAAATAGATGTAAGAGATTGGTGGACAAGACCAGAGAGAAACAAACAAACAAAAAATAATAATAATAATGGGAAGCAATCAAAATGCACAATGCTAGGAGAATGATTTATAAATCATGGCATATTGCATCAGAAGAGTAGATAAAATCCACGTGCATTGACCCAAAAAGGGAAAGAAGGCCCAAATGTTTTGTAAAGAATGGAAAAAAAGGTGTAAAAAACGACGTTGAGGTTTTTTTTTTTTTTTTTTAAATGTATTTGGTACAGGATCTCACTATGCAGCTCAGACTTACAGTGATCTTCCTGTTTTCAGCCTCCCCAGTGATGGTATTACAGGCATATGTCATCACACCCGGACTTCTTCACCGGCTCAATGTGCTCTGCCGGCAAGGCTGGTATGGCCTGCAGGACCGGGCATCTGAACCCTGGTCCCTGAGTTTACCAAAGCAGGTGCTTAGTTTGCTGAGCTATCTTGCTGACCCAATGTCCAGTTTTTATAAAGCCGAGCACTAATAATTCTCAGCAGCAGACCTCAGCGTCCTGCACCAAGGCCCTGATGTCAGTGGCTTGAGTCGACTGCTGGCCCTGCCCAGCTAGAGGAGGATGGACCTGTCCTTATTTATTTTTGTGCTGTTTTCCCTGGTAAAATAAGGGCATTCCTTTGCAGAGAGGGTACTTTGGGTTGAACCTAAATCCTTTGCACTCAGTAAAAAAAAATTGAGACAGAGTTTTGCTAAGCTGCTAAATTACTTGGGTTGGACTTGAATTTGTAATCCTCTTGCCTCACCTTCCCATAATGCTGAGATACAGGAATGTGCCATCACACTCAGCTTGGATTTTCCTTCCTTCCTTCCTTCCTTCCTTCCTTCCTTCCTTCCTTCCTTCCTTCCTTCCTTCCTTCCTCTCTGTCACTCTGTCTCTCACTCTCTGTCTCTCTCTGTGTTTCAATACAACTCTATTGTTGTACAATTGAGCTATAAAACTCACACGTACTCATACGGTCTAATTTGATAAGTTTTGATGCATGCTATGCCTGTCAAACCAGTACCCTGATCAGACACTGAGCTTTTGCCACTCCCAAAAGCCTCCTCTCCTCAGCCTGGCCCTGCGTGCTCATTTCCATCCCTGTCCCGAGATCACTACTACACGCCTTCTGTCACCATAAGCAGTGTGAATGGTAAATGGAATCCCATGCCCCCTTTTTTTTGTTTGCCTCTTTTCCTCAGCACCATGATGATGAGAATTTGCAGAGATTCATTCATGCTGTTGCCTGTGTGTGAATGTTGTTTCTTTGTGTTGTGGAGTAGTGGAGACAGCATGCCATTGTATGGAAATAGCACAGGTAACAACAGCAGGTGTTTACGCATCACCTGCTGAGGGGTGCTTTAGTTGCGGGCTGTTACAAAGAAAGCTGCAGCGAATACTGTGAAGTCCTCCTAGGACTTCAGCCTCCATCCCACTGCCTAGGAATGGAATGGCTGCGCCATACCACGGGGCTGTCTTTGACTTTTAAACAAACTGCCAAGCTTTTCCAAAGCAGCGTGCCATCTTCCATCTGACTGGCAGCCTGTGAGAGTTCTCGATGCTCACCCTCACCCCCACCCCATCCCCCATCTTTCTATTTTAGGCGTTCGAGTAGGTACACAGTCATGTGGGGTTGTGGCTTTCATTTGCATTTCCCCGAAGACTGCTGACATTTCACGTCTTTTCATGTGCTGTTTGCTGTATCTGTCCTCTTTGATGAAGGCTGTTCAAAGCCTATGTCTAAATTTGCGGGTGGTGAGGAGTTTATTAGGTTTTGAGAGTTTTTTGGGTTATTCTTTATATGCCTACTTCAGTGGATACATGATTTCTAAAGATTTTTCTCCTGGCTTGTGTGTCTCCAAGCTCTTCATAGTGTCTATTTTTTTTTTTTTTTTCTTTCTTTCTTCTTTTTGTGGTGTTGGGGATTGAATCCAGGGCCTTGTGCAGGCTAGACAAGTGCTCTAGCACTGAGTCACATCCCTAGCCCAAGGGTGTCTTTAAAGATGAAAAGTTTTGTAATTAACTGTGGTCCTGAGGCTGGAGGGGGGTGTGTGGCTAGGACTAGTTGAGAGAGTAGCTGTGATCCTACCAATCCCGGCACACATCAGTTAACAGTACTCAATCCCACCCTTGGGAACTTCTGGTGATAGCTCAAGCAGGCCTTGGTAGGATGACCTGGACCTGATGCAGGCCTGGAAATACAAAAAAGAGGAAGCAGTTCTTAAGTTTTCATGATACTCCATCCCACACTGTACGGGGTGTTTTGAATGATTTTTCTCACTTTATTCTTACTTTTACTTGGCTCAAACTCACTGTGCAGGGCCTTTTTTTTTTACCTTTCATAAATGTAAAACGAAGGGCCGGTCAAATAGCTCAACGGATTACTATCCGCTGTTCACTCCCTGGGCCTGCTGTGCCGACCCCACCCCAGGGGCACGATGAGACGGCAATTGAGACTGGGCAATTGAGACTGGACATGGTGGCATGCGCCTGTGATTCCAGCTCTTGGGAGGCTGTAAACAGGCGCATCACTACCAGTCCAATCTAGTAGTGAGACTCTGAACAGCCTGTAGAGCCTTCCCTAAAATACCAAAAAAAAAAAAGAAAGAAAAAAGTAAAAGGAGGGCCAGCGAGATAGCTTAGTGGACTAAGCATACTTAGAGACCTGGGTTTGATCCCCAGCCCCACATACGGGCCACCAAGACTGGGTGTGCTTGAGCACCCCTGTAATCCCAGTGCTGGGGAGGCTGAAAGCAGGAGGATTACTGGGAGTCTGAGCTACATAGTGAGACCCTGCACCAAATACACAAAAAATAAATGAGTAAAATGTCACTGCTTATGCTTGTTTCAATTAATTCTTTGTTCCAGACAGAAAGAACCTAGAAGTCACCTCTTCAAGGAGACTCCAGCACCTTGAAGCTTGGTAACAATACTGGGGATTGAATCCAAGGTGAGGGCATGCTAGGTAAGCACTCTACCACTGAGTTATAGTCTTGGGGCTTCCCAAGCCCACTTTTTTTTTTTATAGACTATGTCTTGCTATGTAGCTCAGCCTGGTCTCTAACTGGAGACAATACCTGCTTCAACCTAGTGCTGGAATTACAGGTATGTGCCATAGTGCCCATTGTGCCCCTCTTTTTGTTTGTTAAAAGAGGGTTTCATGGGACTGGCAAGATAGCTCAGCAAACTAAAGTGTGTGCTTAGGCAAGGGGAGGGACTGTGGTTTAGTCCCCGGCACCATATGCTGCGCCAGCCCCATCTCCAGGTTGGGCTGAGCCAGCCGGAGTCTGGGCATGGTGGTGCACCCCTGTAATCCCAGCACTGGGGAGACTGAAAGCAGGAGGATCACCAGGAGTCTGAGCTGTGTAATGAGACTCTGCAACAATCAAATACATTAAACAAAACAAAACAAAACAAAACAGGGTTTCACTATGTAGCTCTGGCTGGCCTTGAACTCATGGTGATATTCCTGCCTCAGCCTCCAGAATGCTAGGATTACAGGTCTGTACTATCATGCCTGGTTTAATACCAGCACTCCAGAGGTAGAGATAGGAGGATCACTGAAAATTCAAGGCCAATCTGGGCTACATAATTAGATCTTCCCTCAACAAACAGAAGAATAATAAGAAGTCTTATTTTATTTTTGAAACAAAGTATCACTGTATTGCCCAGGATGGCCTTTACTAGGGGTTCTCCTGCCTCGGCCTCCCAAGCAGCTGAAATAACAGGCATGCCTCATTGTGCCCAGCTAAATTAACTTTTTCTTTTAAAAATTATAATACCTCTAGTACTATATAGTTCATGTTCCACATAATTCAGCCATTTCAGTGTGAAACTCAGATTTTTTTTAGTATATTTACAAATACATGGAATCAATTATGAACATTTTTGTCACCCCTAAAAGAAGCCCCATATTTGTTAGCCACTTCCCTGCTCCCCCGACACATAGGCAAGCACTAGTGAGAACTTAGAATTCTAATATATCTGTCCATCATTTTTCCTTCTGTTTCATTTTCCTCTTCCTCTCCTCCTCCTTCCCCTTCTTTCTCCTCTTCTTTGTCCTTCTCTGAATGACAGTTATGGTGTAGCTAAGACACCATTCTTGCCTAATTTGAAACCACAACAATTTTCATATATTTTCTTCTAGAAGTTTTATGGTTTGAGGCTTTGCATGTGGGCCAATCAATGATTCATTTTTAATTTAAAGTCACTTTAAAGTGACCTCATGCATGTAGATATAAAAGTACATGCCTTGTTTGTTAAAATGGCTCTTCCCTCTCCAGATATGCTATACTTTTAAGATATCACTGAATTTGATTTGTTAAAACTTAGGCTTTTTACAGCTGTCCTTGTGAGGGCCACTGGGTTGGTAGTTTTCTTTTCCTGCAATGTCTCTGTTTGAGTTTTCTAGCTGGATCATTAGTGCAGGTAGACTCCATGGTCAGGTTCTGGATGCTTGATCAATCCTGAAGGTAGAGGCAATAGGAATGTTGGCAGATTCGAGTGGGGATTGAAGGAAAGAGGCAACTAATGCTGCTGTGACTTGCGTGTTCTGGAGCAACTGGAATAATGGAGTAGTCAACAGTTAAGGTGGAATGGACTGGGTGTGCAGGGTTGGAAAAGGTTGGACATCCTGTTCTGGCCCTGTGGAGCCCTCGGCAGTCAAGCACAAAGGTCATCCTTTGCTAGCTGGACAAATGTGTGCACTGGAGTAGGGAGAGTGCTTTGGCTGGAGGTAGAAGCTGATGGCCAAAACACACTATCTAATGTGTGGGCCGGGCTGAGATCATCACTCGTGTCCTATCTTGTAATCCACGTGGAGGAGACTCGTTTGGGTTCTTGATGTGAAGGTTGAAGATCAAACCCAGGTCTGGTAGGGGTGGCCCCAATACCACAGCTCCTTGATGCTTGCCCACCCATGGAGCTGCATTTCTGGAGCCATGGAGGCCCCATGCTAGCATCTCCTCTCTGGGAAGGTGAGCTGTTGTGGTCTCTGCCCTGCCTCTTGGACTGTCCCTCTCTCCACCTCTGTACAACAGCCCCACAGCTGTGTCTGCACTGATTATCAAGCCTGGGGTTGCTGGCCTGTGCTGCAATCAATGATAGTCTATGCTTCCTTTATAGCTTGCTACTAAAAGTTGAAGATCAATAATGGCTGTAGTATTAGGACACTGTCCGTGGCAATTTAGCGCACAGCTGAGCTGCAGGATTCCAGCTTTGGCTTCCTCCTTGGGTCTTAGAATGTCCTCTCCTTTGTGTGCATAGCTGCTTCTGGCACATGTTTGGATTCTTCCAACCTACAAGGCCCCCACGATGACATCTGCTAGCCTGGATTAAGGCACACGCAGATAGCCAGTGGAACATTGCATCTTCTCCATCGTCCCACTGATTACTCTCCGTGCTGTACTCAGAAGCCATCTGCCTTCTGCTGAAAGGGAGGCTTGGCTGGCTGGTGCCTGATAAGAATGGTTGTCTGGCTGGGTGTTTCCAGAGGAGATTGGCATGTGGGTGGGCACTGCCTGGAAGGCTGAGGCCCAGAAGGGACGCAGAAGTAGGGGAGAGTGACTCCTCACTCTTTCATGCAGAACAGCCTTCTTGACCTTGGGCATCTCAAGAACCGAAAGAAATAAATTTATGGTCTTTATATATTAGTCAGCTTCAGGCATTTTGTTGTAGTAGTGCAAACAGACTAAGAATATTCAAAAGAATTGGAGGGCGGGGAAGACAGCTCAGTGGCATAAGCGCTTGCCTGGCATGTTCACCATCCCCAGTTCGATCCCTGGTACCATGGGAAAAAAAAAAAAGGGAAGCAGAGCCTTAAGAGACGTGTATAGCATCCATGTTCGTAGCTGTGTTATTCACATTGGGTAAAAGGTGGAAGCAACTGAAGAGTTCATGAATGGATGAACAAGTGAGCAAAATATAATATATGCATGCAGTTGGCAAATATCCAGCCTTAAAAAGGGTGGAAACCTTTATATATAATGCACATGGATCTGCCTTAAGATAGTCATATGCTCAGCCACATGAAATAAGAGAGACATGTACTGTATGATTCCATTTGTAGGATGTTGTTAGCACAATATTATTCTTAGATGAGGTGGGATTTTGCTCAGTGGAAGAGAGCTTGCCTAGTGTGCTCAAGGCCCTGGGTTCGACTCCTAGCATTTCAAAATCAACCAACCAACCAACCAACCCTCATGGAGACAGAATGGGGAGGAATGGGCATCCAGTGCTTAATGGGGGTGAGCTTCAGTTCTGTACAATGAGGTGTGCTGGGGCTGGGTGGGGGTGATGGCTGCGTGGCACAGAACGAGCTTGCTGTCGCCGACTACGCACCGAAAAACGATTAAGAGGGCAGATTTTATGTTGTGTCTATTTTATCAAACAAAGAAGTTGGAAATAATGTTAAGGAATGCTACAGTGGTGATAGGAGAGCATGACACCAACTGTGAACCCCTCTGATGCAGGGGCTTCACAGGGGACACAGCCATGAAGGTGGCATCTCCTCGTGGAGCAACCAATAGTGAGACAGGAAGGCAGGGCCCGGCAAAGAGTGCTGGGGGATTATGTGGGACCCATTAATTACAAGATGCCAAGACACATAGCCAGGCCCTGGTATGGAGTTCTCAAGGATTCCCGATAGGTGGAAAATATAGAGACGGGATGCCACTGAAAGAGTAATAACTTGACTTTCCTTGTGATAACCCACCCTGTGTCCCCTGGTGTACTTTTATTTTGATTTTGATTTTTCTTCTCTTTTATCTGGCCCAAGTTGGATCTGTAGAACTTACCCTTCACTTTTATTTATTTATTGTTTTTTATACCAGGGATTGAACTCAGGACCTTATGCTTGCCAGGCAGGTGCTTATGCCATTGAGCTCTCT